>APFE030856649.1:156004-169184 GCA_000404065.3 Pinus taeda
TCTAGTGGGAGTTGAACCCAGGACCGGTGGATCCGTCGACCACGCCCACGCGGCAATCCCACATAACTCTGCCCACAAATATAACTACACTACCATGCAAACCGTGTACCATATATATATAACAACAGTTACACAAACCATATGTCCAAAACAAACAAAATATAAGTGCGCAGTTATTTTGAGAGGGGTGGGATTTGATCCCCTGATCTCTCTCCAAACATTTGCTATATTTTCCACTATGCCAGATTGCTCCATGGTAAAGTACGCCCATGAGTTTGTATAAGAACAACACTTGGAAACGCACAACGAAGGAGAAGAACGAAGACTGAACGGTGGAATGGAGGTGTGGCAGCGCAGAGGGGTTTGCCCTAGGCATGGAAATTGAGGTAGGTCCATAGAATATTCCAAGGAATATTCTCATGCAGATTCTTTGAGGAATATTTAAGATTCCCTCAGAGGTAAATTTTACAATGTCAGAATGTTATCAAGTTTATAGTAATTTTTCTTAGATTTTCATAGGGAACGTGATGGCGAGGTCAGATTCGCGTTTTGAGCAGTGGATTTGCAAATTCTCAGCAGAGGAGAATCTTCAAGAATCTTGAGGGAATGTTTCAAATTCCTTGGAAGCTAAAATTTCCTAGATCCATAATGCAGCCAACTTTATATTCATTGTTCTCAGAATTTCACAGGGATCTCAATGGCAAGATCAGTTTTCTGATTTGAGTTGCATATCTCTAGTCAACCCAGAGGAGGCAATCTTAGGAGAATCACAAGGGAATCTAAAAGATTCCTATAGGCCCAGATTTTATGATGCCAGAATTCGACAAATGGATAGTTGATTTTACACCTCTCGATGACACAAATTTAGTGGTGCAATTATTTTTTGTATCTAAGCCTTTTATTTTCCAGCCATTTTCCATATTGGAGTGATGGTGTCAGATTTTTGAGTGTGGATAATCGATTTTATTGCATTTGATGCCACGATTTTAATGATGCATTTAGATCTAGCAGTTGAGTATTCTATTCTTCAACCAACATCAAAGTTGAGGTATATGAAGTGTTTTTTTCATCAATTTCTTTTATCATTTGTTGTGAGATGTACTATGTTGTTTCGATTCCTGCTTGATGTATGAAGTGAAATCTTTGTGTCTATTTCATGTGAGATGTATTCATCATGGATTGTTGTGTATGTTTTGATTGAGATCCCTTTGTTTCCATGATGGCAGGATACTCATTGTCACCATGGGTGTTTTGGTTGAGATCCCTTTGATGCCATGATTCTGAGATAATCATTGTCACCATGTGTAAGATTATGTCATGTCGATAGGAGGTCTATTGTGAGTGATAGTTCCTGTAGTGGAACGTCTCGTGGAGAGACTTTGCCACTCATGTAGATGGCACATGTCCTTGTATAACAAAAAAAATAGTCCATGTACATCTTCACCATTTCTAACACTGAATGAAGCAGCCAACACCATCTTGACACAGCCCCGGAGACGTAGTCCACACTGGCTGAACTCTGTTATCAATGTCTCTTGTTTATGATTTTCTGGTCATCATTATGTTTCCATTTTCTTAAGCATGCATATATGTTCATTTATGCTCTTATAAAATGCAATTATAACTACATCACAGAAGCAAAAGATCTTGGTTAAATTGAGAAATTGAGTTAACTCGGATCAATTGTCACCCACCCATCATAATGGATATGGCTTATGATGTGGAATGGTTTCCAAGTTTAAACTTTTGACATTGTTTTCAGAGATGAGATTAGCTTGAAAGCCACTATCAAAAAGAGTATCAATTTTTCTATGTTTTGAGATTACGCTTATGTGGAAAAGTTCTATACTCTTCTTTTCATTTGGAGTTTCATTGTGTAAATTTGAAGTACTACTGCTAGCAATGGAGTCCTTACCTTTTATCCCCATAGCTGTAATTTTAGTTTCATCACCCAAATTAGATCCCAAATCCTGTTGAATTGTTGCATCTACCTTTGGCTTTCCCTTGTTGTTGAATTTCTTTGGTTTCATCTCAGGATGAAACTTCCAACAATGAGCTTCATCATGACCCTCCTTGGAACAGTGCTTGCATATTAGTTTCTCTCCTTCCTTCTTAATAGCTGCAATTTTCTTTCCTTTCCCTTTAAAAGAATTTCCTTTGTCTCCACTTTTGAAAGGATTCTTGATGCCCTCTTGTGGAATGTTTTTCCCTCTTTATTCAATATGTGTGGCCTGCACACAAACCTCATCTAAACTGGTAGGATTAAACATAAAGGTAGTATGCCTCAAATAGTTGTGCAAACCCCCAATATACTTCAACAAAGTGCCTTGTGTCTGAAAATCTACAACTAATATCAAAGACCTTCTTCTAAACTCTTGGGTGTAACTGTTCACACTTTAACCCTTTAGTTGTCTAAAATTCTACCAGTCCATTATGGATTTTTTCATATATGCTTCAGGGTAAAATTTCCTTTTAATTGCAGCAATAAAATCAAACAAAGATATTGAAATATTACCATGTTCTTCATCTCATCTTATGTTTTGGCTTCCCACCATATTAATGTTGCGCCATCCCGTCTCAAGGAATCTAGCTGCATCTTTGTGTCATCATCTTGAAGATTTTGAATCCTGCAGTAGACCTCAAGTTGACGAACCCAGTTGTCAAGCTTTTCTGCATTCACTTCACCATTATACATTGGCAATTATAATTTTACATCTAGTTTCAATAAGGGAGTTTTACCATGTCCCTTTGAGGTATGTGCATGAGTTTGAGTAAGGGTTATAGTAGTGGAAGAGCATGAAGATGAAGGTGAATATGGTGTTGAGGATTATGGTGGAGAAGATGGTGGTTTATCACCATTTCCATTACCTCCTCCTCCTGAAGAACCTTCTTCTTTTCGAGGCTTGGAGCTTTTACCCTGCAGTCTTATATTCCTCTCTTCATATAGGACTTTCACCATCTCTGTCGTGTCAAAGAAATCCTTCCTAAAAGCCTTCTCATCCTCTAACATATTTGTAGGCTCTCCTTCATGTGACATGCTTGCTTAAGCTTCAACTACAATTTGAGGTAGAACTGGTGGTGGAGATTGTGGTAATATTGCTCTCCTTATCCTTGTCCCAACTTAAGGACCTACAACCACAAGCTTTCCTTCTCCTCTCTTTAGCTTCAACCTTGTAAGCATCACATTCACTTGCAAACAGTTAAATCCTCCTTGCACAAATAAAACCAAGAGCTATGATACCAAACTTGATCTAAATGGAAAATTTAGTGTTTGTTGTGCTAAATTCCAATTCATAATATAAACAAGTGCTTGAGGATTATGAGGTAAATTACAAGTTAACCTTGAGTTTTTATGTGTTTTTATGTAAATTTCATGAGAAAAGTAACATAAGTAAAACATTGAACAACAACATATATCAAACATAAACATCACCATAAACAGTAACACAACAACACATGATGAAGGATTTCACCCCTCCTGGGCTACGCCTCCTTGGTCCAACTTCCAATGGCTTGGCCCTCTTCAAGTATACTCAAAAGTGTGAATACATACATTTACAGTGATCAAATCGCTCTGAAACCTATTCCAATCGCTTCAGAAGACCCAAAAATGCTTGTCTAGCCTCTTCTTGCTCCCAAATGGTAAAAAACTCAACAAGATATCAATTCCTCTAGATTGGCTTCTATTTTCTCTACAAATTCCCCAAAATCCGACACCAGTCCTACAATTTCACCCTGAATTCTGCTATTAGATTTCCAGTTTAGCAAAAAATTGACAGAATTCATGGGGTGGTTAAAAATTCGACCAAGGCTTAAGTTCCAAAAACTATGGTCATGTGGGGGGCCATATGCCCAAGGCCAGGGCTAACTATCTGCTCCCACTGGTCGAGCCCCCAATTCCTCTGTATGCTATTTTTTTGACACGCCATATGGCCGAGGATGGCCCCTCTCCACCTCCTCTACATTCGCATTTCCGTGCCAAGGGTTGTATGGTAATTTTTGTGGTGGGGTCGGGGCTAAGCCCTAGCCCCTTGCCCCAATACTCCTGCCACATAAACTTTAAGTAGAGGTTGGCTCCTTTAGTTAACAAGCACCATGGTTAGCCTAAGTGGTTAGGGTGCATCACTATTTGTTGAGAGGTCATGGTATGGGTTCCTGCTGAGTCCATTTTGGACTTGACCCAAAATTTTGGTAGCCCTGTGTTGCCACGTGGTAGCATATGGTTGGGCCATGTGGTAGCTTGTGGTTGGCCACCATCTAACCAATAGAAAAATTCCAAATCAGAACTTGTAGAATTCGGACATGTGGAACGACCCGCTTGGTAGTTAAAATGTAGTCAACCATGCCAATTCAATTGTACAGACTGATAACTAGGCAACCTGTACCTTGTTTTTGCGAAATTTTCTTGTTTGGGAAAAGATAGAGCACCTTTCTAGGAGCATACAGAGTCTGCTTCACACGAAACGAGTTGCGCCAAATTCAAAATGATAACCACTATGTGGCCGTTCAAGTTCCACACCGATCTGACAACTTTGAATTTTGAGCAAACTTTCGAGCACCTGATCAATGCACTAGTTATTTTGGGTTGATTGATCAATTAATTGGATGATCACTTATTTTGACTGAAGTACCACTACACAACTTGACCCTACACTAGTTCCTCCAATAATTGGAACTAGTTTAACTGGAAACAACCTTAGATAACTGACCTTGATTTCTACAAATTAGCAATCACACATGCTGAAATAAACTCTAACTCCTCCAACTCAAATTTACTAAGTAAAATGGGTGACAGAAGCCATGTCACACAAGTTAACATCATCCAAGTTGTATGCTTATGTGGAAATTCAATTTTTTCTCAATTTAATCAAGGCAAAATTAAATTGAGAGTTTCTTGCTACATTTTTCAACACTCCCTCTCAGCAAGAAAGGGATTATCAACCACCCCTATCCTACATCTGTGGAACTCGAACTTCCCTCTTGACAATGCCTTTGTCAAAATTTCAGCATCTTGTTCCTCTGTCAGAATGTGCTACAACAACATTATCTTCCTCTGCACACAATCCAAAAAATGGTGATATCAGATATTTATATTCTTGAATCGATCATGAAAAACAAGATTTTCAAAGAGCTTGATGTAACTGATTATCACAATAGGTCACAGTTGGATCCATCATCTGACCAAACAATTCAATAAGTATCTTTCTCATCCAGATCACCTCACATGCTACTTGATTGGTAGTCATATATTTTTCTTCTAATGAGCTAAGTGCCACAGATCTTTGCTTCCTATTGTACCAGGCTACCGCTATAGACCCAACACTAAAAATTCCACCTGATGTACTCTTTTGATCTAATGGACTCCTCATCTAATCTGCATCTGTAAAGACACATAGCTTCAATCCCTTTGTCTGTATGTACCACATTCCAAATTGGGTAGTGCCTCTGAGGTACCGTAGAACACGCTTATATATCTTCCAAAATAATTTGGTTGGCCTAACCATATCTTGGCTTAGTTGGTTGACTTCATAGCACCTATTTGGTCATGTGTTCACAAGATACATTAGTGAACCCACCAATTACTATTAAATAATAGAATCCACTTCCTCACTTGAAGTGGTATCCACATTCCTCTAGTTGGTCGTGTTAGTGTTAGTCTTTTTTTTGCCTGCCACCAGTGATCAAATGTTCTCTTTCAGCAGTTCCATTAGGGTTTAGCTTCAATTTTTTTTTCATTTTCCTAGGTCCTCCATTCAAAATCTTTGGTCATTGGTTAGTATGTCTAGGGTTATTTTCACTTTCTCAAGAATTTTACATGTTAGTCACTTTCATCATTCACCTGAGTGTATCATCATTATGATAATATCATCATCATGTCAGTCATCACCATCATGATTTCACTCAGTCTAGTGTCTCCATTAGGTCATTAGGCTTTCAAGGTCACCCAACACTTTCATTTCATGCATAAAATCTGGCATATGATGAGTTGTGATAAGAAATTCTTTTCAATAAATTCTAATTTCAGATGTAATTTCATGTTTCTATATGTGATTACTTCATAGTTGCAGTTTCAAAGTTCTAAAAGCAAGGTACACTATTCAAAAGAAGATACAAAGTCCACGTTACAAATGTCCAAGGCTGCCATGTTCAAAAGAATGAAAGCTGTGCTTAAAAATAAATGTGGGGACCATTATCATTGAAAAGAGTATTATTCTATGTCTATAGAAGCCCAAATATATTCCTATACATTCCATTTACATTTTTATCTTACCTTGTCATCGAGCTACTTCCTCCACAGGTGATAAAACACAGGTTTTTTTAGCCAAATTTGAAAATTTTTCTTGGCATTGTGCTTACAGACAAGGCACTGCATTTCTGGAGGTGGCACTATGCACAAAGACATTGTGTTATGTTTTGGCACTATGCACCAGTGAACTGCGCTGCGCATGGGACATAGTCTCCTAGAATTGCAACCAATCACTCAAATTCAAGTTTTCAAGCCTCTAAATCTAGTTTTTTTAATCCTCTAAGCTTCATAATAGGTAAGTACACTCCTTTACATTCCCTCTTCCTTTGGAAAAACAAAAAAAATGATTGTGAGTTTAATCTTCTAGGTTTTTCTATGAATTTCATGTTTTGATCTTGAAAACGATCATTTGGAGCTTTGAAACCCTAAAATCACTATCCCTATACCTATATTTGCATGCAACTCATCACCCCCATTCACCAACAAACCACTTTCCTTCATTCCACTTCACCTCCCTACAAACCCTAGCCCTAATCTATCAAATTGGGCAGTTTCCCTAGCTAGGACTGTGTCCAAATTTCCTAGCTCATCCCCCTCATTCATTTCCCTTCATTTAACTTCCTAAGGATTCCTAAAATCCCTGTCCATCTCCAAAAATTTTCCTACTCCCATCTTGTTACACAGTAATTTGTCACTGGCCTCATCTTAGTCCCTCGACTGTGTCATACATCAGATAAACATGTCCATATCTTCCCACTCATGCAAGAATATTAAGCAAGTTCTCTCTAATGCTGAATATTGACCCTTTTTGCTTAAGTTTCTGCATCGTCATAAGTAAGCCCTTAAAATGTGCGACGGTTCCCTTCCATGAACTGTATCATTGCGACGTCATCGTAGGTGTATACCTGTTTCCTGCGACGGTCAAATTTAGGGCTCGGAGCAAGTCTTCTAGATTTTTATTGCGACAGTTGGTCCGAACACAATGCTCCCTTGCGATGTTGTCACTAAGCCCTAGTTCATGACCTGCGATGATCTAGATTAAGCAAATCAGTGTAAATAGTCAGCATTCTAGGTGATTCTAGAGCTGGTTGTTGGGTCAAATTGGTTCACCTTTCCTCCTATGGGATGGTAGTTTTTCCTTTTATGAAACCTCCCTTGAGGATAAGCTCCCTCTCCCTCATTTCATGGAGGCTCCTCCTCCTATGAAAGCACTCACCATTGCTATGATAAGCTAGTCCCTAGTTACAGGTTGCCAGTTGGGTTGAAGTATATTAGATAGCTTTGGTGTGAGTTTGACAAGTGTGGAATTGCTGATAGTTTGGTAAGAGATTGTGAAGTGCCTTAACCTTGCATTAGAATTTATGAGTGAGAGAGAGAGATTACCCATTTGGGAGACCCATTTTTTAGAGTGAATATTTGAAGGAACATACTAGCTGGACCCTCCGAGAAGGCTTCCGATGTCAAGGCTTGGTTGTAATATTTTCTCTTGATTTATTTTAATACAATCAATAATGATTTCCTATATCTTGTGTGTAATTTACTTGGTAGCTTATAATTCCTTTACTTTATAAGTGAATAGATCATTGTTGTTCTCGGTTACGTGCTTTGTTGTTTTCTTGTGGTGCTTCAGGTCGATTTCTCATTAAGGGGAAGGAAATAGAAGCTAGGGCGGTGCAATGGAAGCTTCACCAAACACAGGTTTTGAGGTAGGCCTCCAACGATGACTATTTAAGGGAATTGATTGTTGTTTTGTTTTGTTGTGACTAGATCCACTCTAGGGCTAGAGGGGTTGCCTCTGTCCACAGAGGGAACACTTTCCTACTTCAGAAGTTGGAAACTCCACCAAGGATTCCTTTGTATGTTTTTTCTCTTGTTTTCTTTTGTTTGATTTTGATATAGTGTCTCTTGATTTTTGGGTTAAACCATCAGTTTTCTAGGTTACCTGGGTCAATCTGGGAGTCCTTATGATTGTTTGAAAGATTAGTCTGGTGTCATTTAGGTGATTTTACTTTGTCTTTGCTTTAAGTAAGATCGTTGCTAAAGATAGCTTAACAGCTGCGATGATGTCACTTATGTTCTAGATTTGTGCCTACGACAAATTGGCTTTCATCTCAGGTTGCTAGTTTAATCCCTATGACGATTCTTGAAATTGGACTGTCTCTGAAAACAGGTGTATTCTTGCGACGACGTCTCTGAAAATAGGTGTACTTTTGTGACTAGTCTCAGGTTGTCAGTGTAACACCTGCGATGATTCCTATAAAGTTGCTTTTACAACTTTACCTCCTGAATCAATCAGTCTTGTTTATTCCCTGTTGTTTCTTATCTCTCATCAACTTTTTTGACTTCTTTTGGTTAAGGTACCTTCTCTTTGGTTTCATTGAGTGAGTCTTGTGTTTTTAGACCTTGTGACCTAGCTCTATTAAGCGTTTTGTCGAGAATTCATTTGCTTGGGTTACTTGTCTATCCAAAGTTCATCTGCAACCATCTTATTGATTTGCTTAAGGCTTTTTCACTGCTTGTTTTCTTGCAGATTGATTTTTATTGTTGGTTATTGAAACAATTCTTCACATTGATTCGATTTATTCACTATTGAACATAGATTACAATTGTTTGGATCAGTCGGGTTTACACTTGCTTGTTTGTCTCTTTCAATTCCAAAACAAAATCAAAATATTGCATTTATCAGGAATAGGAAAGAGAAAGTACATTTGCATTACGAATTTTCATGATTGAGGAATTGTAAAGTGAATTTGAAATCTTTCATTAGTAGTATCGATGCATTGTGAGATTAGCATGTTGATGCATTGTGTTTATTAGCACTTGCATTTGCTTGTCTTGGTTTTTCGTTTGCTTTGGAATGAACTCTTTACCTTTCTTTAAGTAGGTTTTCATTGAAACAATTGATGCTTTACTCATTGTAGCTACATCATAGGAATTTGTGAAAATGCATTTGGTAGGGCCTGAAAACCGAAACCTAATTCAAGATCAACTCTAAGATCAATTGAATGAACTTAACATGCATTGGAACTTAACGCACATTATTTAGAGGTCTAGGCTAGAGACATGCTCCGGTGTCGTTAAACCTAGTCACTATTGTTTCCGCTTAAGGTTGGGTATTTATCCTTCTATGACTCAATAGCTACTAGTACAGACTCGTCCTCCCCATACCGTCGAGTATATATCAGGAGACCCCACTAGGTTATCATCTTACATCCATAAGAAGCCATGTCTGCCACCTTATGAACCATAATGCACCGAACACAGCATTCGGGAAGATTGACTGTCGTACGGAAAGTCCTTGGTCATTTCTCTTTCATTTGATCACTAAGGCGTATATGCAGTTTTACAGTTTGTCTGGCACACCTTTTACCTAGTTCTCCAGATTAGTCACTTTCATTCCTTTTCAACTCCCTAAAAGAAAAGGATCATCTGAGAAATTGTCCTTTCAGGTTCATTAAACCTCAAAAGATATAGAGTCATCTTTTGTCTTTTTCTTGACTCTTTAGAAAAGAAAAGGTCAAGTTTTCTTCCTGCGTACTAAAATTTACTTCCCATGAAATATTCCTAGTAACAGTTAGAGTTCTTCATTATATTTTAGGTGTGTTTCAAAATCATTCTCAATGGAAACCATCCTTGAGTCTACCAGCCAAGGTCTTCCCCTAGATGGAACTCCTAATCCATTTCCTCCATTCGAAAATGTCGGTACTCCATATATGGCGACTTTGTCCTTGCCTGGGTTAACCATCTGTTTGCCCATTTGGTTGATTTCAACCTCTGTGGTCCCGAGCATCCTGACTCCTGTTCTGCCATCTCCTTTGTTTGAATCATGACATGATGATTCCAAGGTCGAGCCTACGCCTTCTTCCCCTGTTTCTTCCTCCTCCCCTCCTCTTTCGCCTGGTGAAAGTTCTACATCCAGTACCCAGGAGGCTAAGAAGAAGAAGAGGGAGACAAAGAAGAATAAGAAGTTGGATAAGTGACCCTCCACCCATCCAGCTCATGTTTCGAGTACGTCACCAATCGTGACACCTGCTTCTCCTCTGTGGAAGGTTAAGTTTCCTTGTAAATTATGCAAGGGAGACCATCTTCTTCATGATTGTCCTGGCATTCCTAGGATTTTAGAAGTTTGGTCTCACAACCTAGCTCACCCCTCATCATCCTCTAAAGCTGATGATGATGGTATCCTCTCAACGGGAGTGTTAAGAAGACAAGGAAGATTCGATTCCCTTGTAGGCTCTATGGAGGCAACCATCTCCTTCATCTTTGTCCACTCCTAGATAAAGCTTCCAATGTTTTGGAAGGTCTTACTGCTTCTTCCCCTCCTCTTCCAGTTGGTTATTAGAGGCTCTCTACAGACCCTCTCCCCGTTAGCAACAAGATAGATATGGTTTCTTCTCTTATCCATTCTCCCTTTCCCAAGACTGGATGTGCCAAGCCTGTTCTTGACCAACCACTAGTCGGAAAGGTGTCAACTTGAGTTCACCACCCATTGTTCACTCTGCTCCAGGAGAGCATCACAATCACACTTCTCATGTTCTTCTCGTCTCGTCAGATTCACCTAAGTCTGAGAACAACCATCTTATTTCAACTGATCAAGGGAGTCCTTCTTCAATTCTTGTAGTGCAGAGGGGCACTCAGACGATGCCCCCCCCCCAAGTAGTTATGTCATCTCTTTTGACTAGAGCCATTTGATCACATTCTTCCTGCCATCCTATGTACCTTTCCATATTACCATACTCGCCTATGACAAGGCCGTACTCAGCATTCTCTTAGATGAAGGTGCATCTATTAGTCTTATTCCTTCCACTATTTGGCAAGCTTTGGGTTCCCCGCAGCTTGTGCTTGTTACTCAGAATCTGTTAGCATTTGACAGAGGAACTCATCAACCTTTCAGGATCCTTCCCAAGTTCCCTGTGACTTTGGGAGGCAAAATCATCTATATAGATGTGATGGTTGTCCAAGGTGCTTTAGATTTCAGTATTATCCTTGGTTGTGACTATATTTATGCCATGGGGGCTGTTGTTTCTTCACTTTTCTATGTGGTTTTCTTTCCACACGATGGAAGAATGGTGACCATAGATCAAGTTTCATTCTTCAGTCACCTAGTGCCTCCTGTGCTGCCATTGTCCCCTATTGGCTCTCACTTGCAAGCTGTACCTTCCCTGCCATAGGTCAATTATGTGGCTACCCATTCCATCTCTGCATCTGATGGTGATCATGTGGATGGTCTCATACATCATGCACTATGGGAATTGGAACCCGATCTATCATTTGTGCCTCATGACATGTATCCCTCCCAGAGTGTGTTTCTTCCCTTAAGTGAAGACCTCTTGGGAGCCATGTTCTCATCTCGCCCATAAATAGATGTCTGAGGATAGTTCTTTTCTTGTATCAACCTCATTAAAAAATGAAACAAGGAGTCCTGAGGATAGTTTGATCTTGTGTCAACCTTGTTAAAAAATGAAACAAGTATCATGGAGCATAGTTCCTTGTCTTGTGTCAAGCTCATTAAAAAATTAATTAAGGAGTCTTGAGGAAAGTTCTTGATCTTGTGTCAACCTCGTTAAAAAATGAAACCAAGGTTACGAGGATAGTTCTTTTACTGTGTCAACCTCATTAAAAAATGAAACAACTGCCTTTTCCAAATCAGGTCTTTGATTAAGATTTCACAAATGAATCTTCATTCCTTCCACCTCGTTAAATGCAATGAAGCTTGGGGGGCATGTACCTCAATTTGCATCGTTATGCTGGGGGCATGAAAACTTATAACAAGCATAGTTTTTCATTTCAAGCTTGTGTAAACATGAAACCGAATCCAAGCAAAGTTCTCCATGGTTCAGCTTTTTGTAAAAATGGAACCCATTCCCCGATTTACATCTCCTTGATGTCATTTTATCTGCTAATTTTCTTAGATGAGCCTTGGTTTCATTCATCCGCCATCTCTTTGGCCGATCATATGCTTTGACTTGGTCATTTTTCCTTTCCTGAGGAACCGCAGTGATGAGTGGTTTTATTAGCCAGCGTCTTGACCATTACATGTTTTGAACAGTTCCACCATTGATGGAACCAATTGCTACCCTTTATACCACTCGTTCCTTAGGACGAGTCACCTTTAAGCTCTTTTTTGACTCATGAAAGATGAAAAGATTGCCAAGTATTTTTTCCCTTTTTGACTCGTTAAACGGAATAAAAATGGTGGTCTGCTTTTAACTCTTTTTTGTCAATTTAAAAAAATGAAAAGATGGTCAAGATTTTGTCATTTCGAGCTCATTTTTGGTTATGGAACGTTGTGTCTCCAATTTATTTTTTAATTTTTTGGATCGGGAACACTAGCTAAGAAAAGTACTCCTTGATCGTAATGGTCAAGCGGTTCTCTCAACTATTTTCTTCTACTTTTTCGTAATCGTGGGACACAAATTTATGAAAAAGGACCCCCCTGGAGTTTTCTTTTTCGTGTCTCTTTCAAACTCTCTAAACCTGAAAAAAGACTTCGAGTTTTACCTATGTCAAACTCGTTAAACCTTGACAACATTGGACTCATCATGACAAGACTCGAGCTTCTCCTCCCTAGGGCTCGTTAAATTATCACTAGTTGGGATTTGTCTGAAGGTCGAATTTATATCACAAGCATATGCTATCCCCTTCAAGCTTGTTTTTCAAAAATAATTGGGGTACTTGCTAGCAATGGTGGGGGGAAATTTGGAAGTCGTCATTCGTTACCTACGACAGCTAGTCACTCTTGAACATTGACACTTTTGTTTCTTGTCGGGTTGGGATATCTTCACATCGTCATTGGCCTTCCAAGATTTTGGGTTGCCATTTTTCCTCATTCCATCTGGTCCATGTTATCTCCATCAGACCTCTAATCCCTTGGTACCAAAATGTTGTCGCATTCTAGATTCATGTCGCCGATATGTTCAAGAGTATAATCCT
>APFE030856649.1:189463-246137 GCA_000404065.3 Pinus taeda
ATGGGATAAGTTCCTCTATCATAGGGATGCATGAACCATTTGGAGGCGCTCAATACACGTCAAACAATCTTCTAGAATCCTCTAGAAGCGACCACAAGTAACTTTTTTAAGATGAAACTCGCGCCTTTTGACCTTTACAAGAGTACGCACCCATCCCTTCACTTACAGAGCGTACAAGTATGCAGGTACAATGAGCTTGGGATGCGTACACGCAGGCAAGGTAGAGAGAACCTGCGTACCCAGAGATAAACATGATTTGTAATGACTTTCTCTCTTTCTTGAAGTTTGACATGGAGAGAAGAGATATTAGGCTTGACAAGGAGGATAATATGACTATTGATGGAGCCATATTAACTACAGATAGTCATGGTGACAATTTTTAGTGTAACAATTAGGTTTTAACGAGTTTAACGACAAAGATAACTTGGTCCTTTTCAATTTTAGAGAGCCTGAAAGGGACGGAAAGGAAACTCCATTGATTCTTTTTTTCATATAATCCCTTAAGTCCGAAAAAGCGTAAAATAATATGAAAGGGATGAATTTTCGATAGTTTTAACGAGCTGAACAAGACAAGCACTCGATCGTTTTGTGTAATAATACCTCAAGTCCAAAAAGATTAAAATCTAGAGGAGGGATAGCACTTCCGATGAATTTAACGAGCCGGAGAGGCTAATTTCTCAGCAATCTTTTCATATTTTTAAAGTCAGTTGAAGAGAGTTTAAAGGAGACTCATTTTCTGAGGAACAAGTGATGATTTCGGGTAGCGGCTGATTCCAGGTAAGGTTTGGAATTTTCCAATCACGGCAGTGTCACAAGGATGGCTAACATAATCACTCTTCACAAATCTTCCTCGAAAGGGGTAAACAATCAAATGGAGGCGAATGATCGGCTAAAATAGAATGGAGATGATGATGAGAACATGACCAAGGCTCAAAAGCTGATGATAATGCATTCACAATGGTTATTTACTGGGGATCGGTTCATTTTAATGAGCTTAAACTCTGGGGGAAACAGTTGCTCATTGCTTATGTTTATCTTTTAACAAGCTTGAATTCCACATAAAACTACTCGTGCCAGTCATATAATAAGGATATCTCATCTAAGATGCCATTTTTTATGGAGCTTGCACCTTTTAAAGCTTTGCCCCAGATCCCTTCTTTATGCAAGATAGGAAACGCCCAATCCTATGAGTTTAAAGGGTTAGACGACCTACAAATTTAAAAAATAAATGGTCGCTTTTCGCTTGCATGCAAAAAGGTTTGCATGCCCCCAGGTATAATGAAAAATTTCCAGGTTACCATATAGAAACTCTTACTTTTGCAAGATAGTTTCCATCCACGTCGTAGATAGAAACACTTCCTAGCTTAGTCCATCTGGACCAGGGTGGTTCTAAATCCCCACCTCCTAACCTTGACAAGGGAATCTTATTCTGGTCTAACTCCCTTTTCCTGTAATGACGGGTGTCGTACCAGTCATTTTCCTCCGTGGAAACCTACTTTATACCTAGAGTTTCCCTGCCGAAGCAAGTTAGGGTGCATGCCCCATGGGTTTCAGCCATATCCTCCTGAATCACTCGCGCTCATCAGGTGGACAGACTAAAGATCGATGAGACATTCCTTGCATGAAAAGACTATTTAGGGATGGCAATTTACTATTTTCTATGTGTGAACTGGGGAATGACAGCTGGTCTACGAGCTTGACCACTCTGCCTTCATGCGGAAAACACATTACTCTAAAGAGTGAGGAGACAACGGCTCCCATGCAATAAATATAGTCACGCCCAAGGAGTAGATTATAATCTAGGGGTCCTTGGACTACCATAATTTTCATGTGAACAGTTTTCCTTCTCAAGATCCCTAACGGTCGACTGGTTCCTTTGTCAAAGTTTGTCAGATTTCTCAGTTGAGGTAGAAGCAATGGAGAACCAAGCGTTTTCCAAGCAGTTGAGGAAAGGATACTCACAGAAGCCCCTTCATCTATGATGGTACCGGCCATGACCATTCTGTAAGCTTGTACAATGATTTGAAATGGTACACTAGCTGGTAAATGGGGTCTACCTAGTAGATTCCAATCGAAGGAAATGACTAGGTTGCTTGGAGGTGGGACTGAATAGACGGCCAGATACGACTCTGATGAACTTCCTTCCTGCGGTAAAGGAATGGATAGACTTCCCCCAAACTCATCGGAATCTGTGTTTATGAAAAGAATTTGAATGGTGTCGTTCTCTTTCTCTTTAGTGACAGTATCACTCGAAGATGATCCCTCTTAAGGCAAGACCGAGTCAACTGCCACCTCAACCTTTTGACTTTCGTCAGGTATGGATTCAGAGGGTTCATTTTCAATGATAGACACTCTTATCGACCACAATGACGTGTCGATCGGATTTTCAATCAGTGGTGGACTTGGTAAGAGTTTCTTATATCCAGGAGGGAGCCGTAGCGGTGAAGCAGGACGGTCATCCAAAACTGTTTTGGCTTCGTCTAGGAAGGGACAACAGTGGACGACGTGATCACCTTCACACAATTTACAAGGAAATTTGCAATTCCTTTTTTGTCCAGATACTTCGCTTTCACTGGTTGACGGTGTAATTTCAACATGATCATCAGATGTTGACGACACTGGAACGAGGAGACCAGTCCCTTAAGATCCAAGGGATGCAAGGACAATCTCGGTGATAGTGATCTCCTTTGAAAATGGCACATGGAGATTTAGGTTTAGATGGTGCGGTGTGAGGATTTTCGCTAGACGACACATGGTTGACCCCTTTTGCTTGTGGCTCCTTCTTCTTCTTTTCCTTTTTCTCTTTCCGCTTCTTCTTCTTCTTAGTTACTTGATCTTTAGCTTTACCAGCTTCATCAAGTGAAGAGGAAGGAGGAGAGGGAGAAATGGATGAAGTGGAAGGTTGGGGGGTAACTCTAGTATCACCTAGTTGCTGACTTGACTGTTTAGGAATTATGGTATTCTGAATGACAGAGGTAGAGAAAAGCCATATGGGCAAACCAATCATCAACCCTGGAAGTGACAATGTGGCTATATGGGGTGCACTAACATCTCCCCAAGAGGAGAAAGGACTAGGATTTCCTCCAAGGGGAAATCCTTGGTTGGTAGACTCCATTTTTCTCAACCTAAAGACCTGAGGGCACTTATGATGTTATTCTGATTAAAATAAATTTTAGACGCTTTGACACAACTTGTTTTTTCAATTTTTAAGAGTCGAGAAAAAACAAAAGATGACTCTAGTCGCCTTCGATTTTTAATGAGCCTGAAGTGACAAGTGCTCAGATGGACCTTTTCCTTTAAGGAGTCTGAAAAGGAATGAAAGAGACTTCTCTGGAAATCTAGGCAAAGGGATTACCAAACCAATCGCAAAACTTCAGAATACTTTTTACAGTACAACAGTCAATCTTCCCGAATGCTGTGTTCAGTGCATTGCGATCGATAGGGCGGCAGACACGACTTCCTAAGGATAAAGGATATAGCCTATTGTGGTCTCCCAATATATATTCGATGGTACATGGGAACCCAAGTCTGTACTGGCACTTGTCATCTCAAAGTGGAGGAATCACCCAACCAACAATGAAAACAATAGTTACCAGGTTTTACGACGCCGGAATACGTCTCTAGCCTAGACTTCTAAATGTGTGCGTTAGGTTCCAAAGCGTTTTTAGATTCACTAAATTTATTTTATAGTTAATCTTGTTTAAAAATTTTCCTTTCAAGTTCACCACGTGATGTGTATACAATTCCTAAAATGTCATCTAAGATGATAGACAAATTTTTAATCTTCTTTTGGCAATGAAAATCCTAGCTACTAAGGAAAGAGAACTGAGGGTCTTTCAACAAAGAGCACAGAGCACACACTAAATGCACTGTCCTAAATCAAACCAAGCAGTCTAAATGCAAATGCACATGCATGTATTTGTTTTCAGCCTTCTTAATGTATGAAGGACAAGAAGAACGCTAATTGCAAATTTGAATTATTTTCCAAAGCGGCAATACTAACAAATTTCTTTTTCAAAATGAAGTGAAGATAAGGACGACACTTTGCAATTTTGAAATGAATTTTTTTTTCAACAATTGAAAAACTACTAATTCAAATCACATACAAGATTAATAGTACAATCGACTATCAAGAACAATGGGATTCTCTTCTATGATTAAAAAAAACACTTGCAACACTTTCAGATCAAGGAACGACAGTTTGATTACGCTACTTCTTTGTAAAAGAGAACTGAAAATGGTGCACAATACATAAAAACACTTACAGTTCTTTGCACAATGGAGGTGGAATGATGGAAGAGAAGAGGGTTTCCACAGAGATATACTAACCATAGACAGCAAAAATCCCGAATAGAACTGAAAAGAGTGAAGAAAAACCAAAATCTGAAGGTAAAATTAACCTTCCCTGACCATCGCACCTGTCACACAGGGAATCCAGTATGCAGCGCACCTACTGCACACAAGAAGTGCGATGCATACAGACTACCTTGAAGGGAGGGTATGATGGTACCAATGCAAGACTTTTATCCAGTCTCTGATCACAATTTGCAGTTCAGTTCAGGGATTTAGGCCGGGTAAGTGATGTTCAGTAAATATAAATCACAGGGGTTGATCTAAGGAGGTTACTAGAGCCACCACTTAGGGCAATTAGAGTGTTTGCAGATCGATTGTTCAATTTATAAACAAAACATGGAGATAGACTGAAGCAACATTGATCTACTTTGCACTTGCATAGCAAATGCAATTCGAAGGCTAGCTGGCTTGACTTCAGGCTCCGTTTGTAAGTTTATAAAACAAACAAAAATAGACTAACAAACAATCTATTCGCTCGCCAGTGGAGTCGCCATTTTGTTACCGGGAATAATGTCCACTTAGAGATACTATTCCCACTAATACTGGTAGCTATCTTAGAAACAAACAAGTTAAAACCACTTTCATTTTCCTTTATGAAAAATAGACAAGAGGGGAATAGAGGACACCAACCTTTGTCATATGCTTGGTTCCATGCTCGGTTCCTCTCTTTCTCGATAGATCTTTGCTGCTCCTTCTTTGTCTACACAGCTTCAGAGAGCACCTGTGGAATCAAAGCAACATAATACTATCGAAGAATAGAGATCTATATTCATAAACAACGCAGGACCAGATATGTATTAACCACACAAATGCATATAAAATCAAACATACACGAATGTGGAGGAAAACTTGAATAGCTTTATTAATATCAAGAATAGCAAGAGGATTACAACCAATTGTTCTGACCCAGCATCATCCTCCAGCAAGAAAGCCCTTCTTCACCTCAAATAAAGCTTAGATCACCTAACACTATGATGTTACACCAGAAAACCAACAACACTTCTCTACAAGATGCAAGATTCTAGCCTCTAGATCTCTGTGATGAGGGATCCATATATAGATGATTGTAGGGGGTGAGTCAGCTTCTGGGATTTTGATTAGTTTCCTCTCTCTGATAGTTCTTGATTCCACTTGGAGATTGATGATCTCTTACTCATTCCTAGTTGAAATTAGAGAGGCAAGTGTCAGGGGGGAAGTTTCTGGAAGATTCTATGATCTTCCACCTCGCAAACTGTCTCTGCCATTTGTCCATTCTCGCCCATTGCACGCTATAGAGGGGCCATCTAGTATGCATCACACCCTTTACACTGGGAAGGTGATATGCATCGCACCCTTTACACTGGGAAGGTGATATGCATCGCACCCTCTGCACTGGGCATTTAGTGTGGTCTAGTTTTGACCATTTCTGAGCAGTTTTCTATGGAGAACTTCTGGGAGATGATGTAATCAGCCGACCTTGTTCCTTTAGGTAGTGAAGCAATCCTTTTAGGGACTTAGGAGCCCTCAGTTTATGGACATTTATGATTGGGGTTGCAGTGCCCAAAAATGTCTATAACATGGTTGTGTCCATACCACAGACCACATTTCATATGTCTTTTGGATGGCTGCACCCATGCCTAGACTACATGTATTTCACTATCAAAGATATTAGTTGTACTTGCACCTACAGGTTTTCATGGTGGTGTTCCAGTTTGGTTATGACTTCATAAATCATTTCACCCCTCCCACTCTCTCAGGCTTCATGCTTTAGGGGGCATCGGTTACATCGTAATTTGTCATTCACCTCATCTCAATCCCTCTGTTGTGTCATACATCAGATAAACATGTCCATATCTTCCCGCTCATGCAAGAATATTAAGAAAGTGCTCTATAATGCTGAAGATTGACCCTTTTTGCCTAAATTTCTACATTGTCACAGGTAATCCCTTAAAATGTGCAATGGTTCCCTGTCATGAACTGTATCGTTGCGACGTCGTCGCAGGTGTACACTTGTTTCCTGTGATGGTCGAATTTTAGGGCTCGGTGCAATTCTTCCAGATATTTATTGTGATGATTGGTCTGAACACATTTCTATCTTGCGATGTCATCGCTAAGCCCTATTTCATGACCCGCGATGATCGAGATTAGGTGAATTCGTTCAAACAGTCGGTCTTTTCGGTGATTCTAGAGCTGGTTGTTGGGTCAGATTCGTTTGCCTTTCCTCCTCTGGGATGGTAGTTCTGCCTTTTATGAAACCTCCCTTGAGGATAAGCTCCCTCTCCCTCATTTCATGGAGGCTTCTCCTCCTATAAAAGTACTCACCATTTCTATGATTAGCTAGTTGCTAGTTACAAGTTTCTAGTTGGATTGAAGTAGATTAGATAGATTTGGTGTGAGTTTGACAAGTGTGGAATTGCTGATAGTTTGGTAAGAAATTTTGAGGTGCCCTAACCTTGCATTAGAGTTTGTGAGTGAGAGAGAGAGATTACCCATTTGGGAGACCCATTTTTGAGAGTGAATTCCTGAAAGAACATACTAGCTGGACCCTCTAAGAAGGCTTGCGATGTCAAGGCTTGGCTATGAGATTTTCTCTTGATTTATTTTAATACAATCAATAACGATTTCATATATCTTGTGTACAATTTATTTGGTAGCTTATAATTCCTTGACTTTATAAGTGAACAGATAATTGTTGTTCTCGGTTACTTTCTTTGTTGTTTTCTTGTGGTGTTTTAGGTCGATCACTCATTAAGGAGAGGGAAACAGAAGCTGGAGCAGCACAATGAAAGCTTCACCAAGCACCGGTTTTGAGGTAGGCCTCCAACAATGACTATTTCAGGGAATTGATTGTTGTTTTGTTTTGCTGTGACTAGACCCACTCTAAGGCTAGAGGGGTTGCCTCTGTCTATAGAGGGAACACTTTCCTACTTTACACATCTCCCTTCCCTAACTCCATTTCACCACTTCAAACAATTTTCACTATTTTTTCCCCTTTCCTATCATGTAGGGTTTCAAAAATGGAGTGAGACTCTCAACCATCAAAGAAAAGAAAACATCATAAAGGGGAGAAGATTCTGTGGTATGAGCCCACAAATCGTGATGAGATCAATTCTTCACCATTCATAAGACAATGCTTTAAAGATTTAATCTACCTAGGGTTTTTCGAAGAGTGGGAGAGGTAGGTTTTCATGAGAAGCTCATTGATTTGATTGCCACCAATCTGAAAGGAGAAAAGGCCAACATTGCAGAGATTGATTTCACATTCTCAGTCGATGCCATCTCTCTTTCCACAGTGATACAAACCATTCTTGAAATCACCCTACAAAGTGACTCATTCACACATAATTCCATTTAGATACTTGTTGGAAAAGTATGCACCACTCATGAAGGTTGTGATGAAGTTTTTCACTTGTGAGTGGAGGCTTTCCAGGTTGTATCAATATCACATTAGGCTGGTCTTGCACTTCACAGCTGTGAAACCTCTTAACTTGTGTAAGTAGTTGTTTAGAAGTGTCATCAATATGTATGAAAAGGTGCAAATGAAAAACAAATTTCATTACGCTAGCCTTTTCCACCACAGTTTGATAAAGGTTGTAGTCCTCCATTAGTTGGAAGAAAAGAACATAGCATGGGATACCTTCATTGAAGCAGCCTTGCAGAAGCATGAGACTACTTCAACAAGCCAACACCAAGACACATCAGCACAGCCTATGGAGGTAGGGTCCTCAAAAAAATTAGAAGAGGTCCCCAAGGCACCTAGACCTGAGGTGACCAAAAGATACCAGAGAGGAAAAATACTTGTGTTTGCTCCCCAAGTTGAGGAAAGGGCCAAGCTTTCTACATCAGCACAACATGGATCACATTTACAGGGTGAGAACTAATTGAGCATGATTTTGACCTAGTTGACTTGGAAGCAACAAATGATCTTTCAAACTTGCAATAATCTATCAAAGAGAAGGATTCCCAGATCATGGAGCTCCAGGGCAATTTCGCAAGGAGCATATTTATCATTTCTTTCCTTGAGCAAGAACAATCAACTCAAGGCCAAAAAACTAACAATGGAAGAATATCAATTTAGGATGTTGAGGCGAGAGGTAAAAGTTGAAGAAGTGCTAGAGCATGAGAAGCATGATGAATAGGAGAAGCGAGTTGGAAGGAAGAGGCCTGGGACAATGGGTCTCAAAAAGGCATTGTAGAAAGAAAGAGACCAAAACCTACTAGTCAATGATTTGAGTAGTGAAGACAAAATTGCTATGGAAATCAATGAAGACAGGGAATTTTGGCTAAACAAAGTGACTGGACATCTAGAGAAGCTTCTTGACAAGGTTAACTGGGATAACCAGATGTTGAGGCACATGTCCAACCACTACCAACCAGAAACAAGATTTGCAATATCAAGGTCAAACAAATGCAAAACAAGCTGAAGGAAACCTTAAAAGGAAAATATGAGAAGGAAAAATTGGAGATGCTTGCTAAGGCATCCATGATAGCATAGTACACCTCATTTCGCACTTCTAGACCAATTTTGGGAATTTTTTAAGCATTTTTTTTTATTGGTGAAATTTGGTGCAAATTCAGGAAAATGCATTAGTTTCATAAACAAAACGCCTTGGTGCTATGCTTTTTCCTCAGCTCTAAATGGAAAATGGTTTGAATTTTTGGAAACATGATGGCCTCCTCTCAAAACCCATTTCCTCATATTTTTCAAATAGGGTTCAAATTTTAAGAAAAATGAGAAAAAGGGATCAAGAATCCACATTCTACCCCTCTTTTTGATAGGTGTTGTGCTTCTGGAGGCACCTTGGGAGAATGAATTTTTTAGAGCCTTCCCATAGGTCATTTGCAAAAAATTCAAGATGTTTCAGAAATTATACAGGTAGGGCTAGTTTATTTTTCTTTCATATTTCAATTTTGACTTCATAAAGGCACCTAAAAATTGCCTCGAACTTGGCACTACACTTCTGCAATTTTCTGAGATTTTAATTAAAAATTTCACTATGTAATTTCTCAAGGTTTCTAGTTCGATCTGGGTAAAGATAAAATTGGTGAACTAAATGAATGATAGAGTGAAAGGAAATCTAAATATGATGTAGTAATATATGTACTGTATTTGTTTTAATGTAAATTGAGCTTCATTTATGAGTGAAGTTGCAGACAAAGCTAATTGTACAATTTGTTTTAACTTCCCTAGACATTAGGGTTTAGTTAAAACCACTTATGTAACCACTCCTAGAGTCATGGATTCAACCCCTGAGCCTAAGGAGAAGTTTTCTTGGTCTTTATGTATCATTTTCTTAGTCATTGGATGGGTTGGACTTGAGAGGAGAGAACTATTGTAGCTTATACTTGGATATTTTCTGGAAATCAAAGGATACAATTTGCAACTATTATCTAGGAATTCATGTGCAGTAAGTTTATGGTGTTTTTTTTCCTCTGTCATCATTTTATATGAAAGATATTAATCTTATCCTTCCATTCATCAACTCTTCAATAGTTTTCCTTACAGTTTATAAACATAATTATTTACATTAAGCTCTCTTTTGATGGAAAATTATTATATGTTACTTTCACTCTTGCTTAATGAATTCATGTTTCATGCTCATTAAGACCTTTATACTTCTTTTGAACACCATACTACACTGGCAAAACCTAAAATCCATCACAAAAGTACTGCTAGCTTTCTCCTTCATATCCTTGTTGTTGTAACCCTTTGACCCTCTAACCTAGCTACCTGGTTTATCTCCCTTATCCAGCATCAAAAACCATGAATTTCCCAAAACTCACCTGAGGCTAGCTATCTAGCTTAAATTCCTTTACATCTCAGTGATAGTTGGTTGTGATTTCACAAAGAGAGCCCTCTTTGGTTTGGTAGGGCTGGATACCAAACTTAAATCTTGGTCTGTGGTTACCTCTGTCAATTCCTCTCATCCTGCGACATTGTGGGGGGATAACATTTTGGCGTCGTTGCTGGGGAAACAACTGTTATATCATTCCTGGGGTTAGTTCTATTAGTTCTTTCAAGACTGATTTTGTGGGTGATAGATTCTAGTATCCAAAGGAAGGTTGATTTAAGTAATCACATCAAGTTCAAGGCGTAAAAAAATATGGCTTCTAAAAGATACATGAGGTCAAATCTTGAGCCAAATCCACCTACTATTGTTGATGCTCCAGAGAAGTTACCTAAGAAACTCGAAACTCCTATTCCTGAAAGTAAACCTAGAAAATTGGTAAAAAATACATCTCTACCTGATTAATTATTGACTGTTGAAGATATTTTTTTTGATATTCAGTTTGAGAAATCTTTGTTTTGATCTAAATTTGAGTCTTCCCTGTTGGAGGTGGCTTTTGATCACATTAGGTTTGATTCCTACCTCCCTTATGTTAAATCTCTCTTTTCCAAAACTAGTCACGGGTTGTGGTTAAATTTTGATAAACTTCAAAGCTTAGCAGACCAACTTAAAATCACTACTAAGAAAGCTTACATTCAATATCAACTTGAAAATCTAGCTACTGCTTCATCCTCTACTTCATCTCCAAACACATAAGCTACATCATCTACCATTGTTAATTTACCACTATCTCCGCTAGTGTCATCATATCCATAAACATAGCCTCTTGTAATACCTACACAACCCATTGTAGTACATCTACTACCTCCTCTAGTAGTCATGGCATGGTTTTCTCCTTTACTATTACCCGGTCAACTTGCTACCCTACTTCAAAACTATGGTCAAAGGCTCTCTCTTTTTGATGGAACATCAAAGATTACAGCTCAACAACATGTTGACAAAA
Organism: Pinus taeda; assembly: GCA_000404065.3. Classification (NCBI taxonomy): domain Eukaryota; kingdom Viridiplantae; phylum Streptophyta; class Pinopsida; order Pinales; family Pinaceae; genus Pinus; species Pinus taeda. Next base: position 200,588 of record APFE030856649.1, read on the forward strand.
TGATAGATTTTATTGACCTTGAAGAGTTTGATGAGGAGGATGCAAAGATGAGAATCATAGCCCAGAGTTTTTCTGGAGATGTGAAGAAATGGTTTTGCAGTTTAGTAGAAAATTCCATCAATAGTTCCCAGCGGTTGATAGAGTTATTCTTAGCTCGGTGGCAGGAGAAGAAAAATCCATTAATGATTTTGCCTAAGTATAGTGCTATGAAAAGAAACCTGAATGAGACAGTGAAGGAGTTTACAACATGGTTCAATCTAGTTTATAATTCCATTGCTAATGACATCAAACCTCCCCCTGGTTTATCCCTCCTCCACTATCTTGATGCCTTCGATCCAGACATTGCATACCAACTTAGGGGAAGAGATCTTGCAACTTTGGAAGAAATGCAGCACAATGCTATAAGTGTGGAAGCCAATTTTCTTATCAAAAAGTCTAAAATCAAATTAGAGAAACATGAGAAGAAAGTCACCATTAAGGAGGAGTCATCTTCTTCTTCTGAGGTAAAGCTTGATACACTGATTAAAAAATCGAAAGGATGATGGACAAAATGACTATTGCTGATAGACAAGCAGAGCCTTCGATAAGAAATCCAAATTACAGGGGCCAACAACAATCACAGTTATGAAATAAGCAGAAAGAATAGAAAAATTAGGATCCTCAAGGACATATTAGAACACCATTTTAGCAAAACTACACACAAGGCCCAGAAGATGATGAAGAAGAAATTGCTGAAGCTAATTATTTCTTTGAGAAAGATGAATCACCTACCTTTTTTACTAAGGAAGATTAGTTTTCTCAGGAATCAATAACACTAAGTGATCAACATCTTGTCCTTGCCAATGATGACTCATGGGCAATGTAGAACAGAGAGTATCAAAGGGGATATCGGAATGCACTCAATCATTTGCAAAACCAATATAACTTGAGGAGTAGAAATGTCCCTGTCACATTACATCAGAAAAGGAGGAATGTTTAGAAATATACACCAGATAAAGAAGCAGCTCCTGCAGATCAAAAAAGAGAAAAAGAAACTTTCATTCTAAGTCAAGATAAAAATAATGAAGCTTCTACCAGCAATGTGATGAAGGACAAGAAAGTTAAAACTGAAAGTCAAAAAAAGGAATCTCAAGCCAAAGGACAGCTTGAAAGGAAATATGTTGCAACAAAAGAGGTAGACAAACAATCCAATATGTTTAGCTTAGAGAATGAAATTTCCAAATTAAAGGTTTCAATTTCTCTAACTAGACTAGTTCATAATGAAAGGTACAAATTCCATATTGCTAAGATGTTGAAAGTAGTTCAAATGTCAGATGTTGTCAATTTTGAACCTACAATTTTATTTGGTCCAACTGTAGAGGGAAGTCCTGAGGATAAATATGTTCCCCCTTTCTATCTTAGCTTGAAAATCCATGAGTTTATACTCCATAATGCCATGTTAGAATCTGACGCCTCACATAACTTGATGCTAAAAGATATTATGGACAAACTATGATTAGATATTACTCGACCTTGCCATGACTTGTATTCTTTTAATTCAGGGAGAGTCAAATGCCTTCACCTTATAAAAGATCTAGTGATGTCCCTCGACCAAATCCCAGCCAAAAATGTATTGATGGATGTAGTGGTCGCTGATATACCTCCACGGTTTGGCATGTTTCTTTCATGGTCTTGGGGGGCAAAGAAGAAAGGAACCTTGCAACTTGATTATTCATACACTACTATACTGGTGTTTGGGAAGCTAAGAAAAATATACCAAGAGAAGAAGATGAAATTCATGATTAGTAGCAAAGAAAGACCAAATAATCACCCTATCCATGTTGTACATACTGATCTAGAGTCTTTCATTTTCTATAGTTATTTGAATCCAATTGATGATGATAGTCAGATTGTTCATATTTTAGAAGTTTTAGATGTCATAAGTAGTGTACAAGAATATTTGATTACAGAAAAACAGGAAAATGATACTAATGAGGAAGAAGGTCTTTGGACTTTGATGGTGCATTGGGGAAGGAAGGAGCTGGAATTGGCATGTGGATTCATGGCCCCTTGCATCAGTCATGCAAAATTCCCTGAAATATAAGATTAAGTTCTTATAAATTGGCTTTTTATTGCTCGAATAATGAGGCAGAGTACAAGCACTGATTATTGGCCTTAAAATTCTGAAAAAACTGGGAGCGAAGAGAATTTCAGTTTATGGCAACTCCGAGTTAATAATTAAATAGGTAAAAGGGGAGTACTATGCCAAGCATCCAAGGATGTGAGCTTATAGAAATGTTGTCCTTGACATTCTTAAGAATTTTTCAGAGTATACTTTATCTTTCATCGCTAGAACTCAGAATATGATGGCTGATTCTCTTGCCACTGTAGTAGGTATGTTTAGTATTCCTACTCGTTCAGGTAAGAAGTATTCAATTCATGTCAAACACTTCCTAGTTGTCATTGAAAATCTAAGATATTGGCAGGTGTTTTGGGATGAAAAACAGATTAATAACTTTTTGCAAATGGAGGATGAATTTCTGAATTCCCATATTGATGATACATGTGATGAAGATGCTCAGGAAATTGAAGCAACAGAGGTTGAAGTGTGAGATTTGAAAGACAATAACATTCCATGAGGCCTTATACCTTTGGAAGAGTAATTTCATAGTGATGATGTTGCTAGAAAGCCCACCATGGTCCCTACAGAAAAAGGTGTTGAGGATGTAAACATTGGCACACCAGATAAGCCCAATATGGTCAAATTATCAAAGTCTCTATCTCTTGAGATGAAAATTAAGTATATTTCTTTGTTAACAGAGTTTTTTGATGTATTTTCTTGGGACTATTCATATTTAAAGGAATATGATAAAAACATCATTCAACACACTATACCGATCAAACCTGATCAAATCCATTTCACGAGAAGCTGAGGGGGATTAATCCTAAGTTGCTATCATCCATCAAAAATGAGGCGAATAGGCTTTATAAATATGGTATTATAGTTCCTATTTGATTTTCTGAATGGATGTCCAATCTTGTGGCGGCAAGAAAGAAGACCGAGGAGATTCGCCTTTGTATTGAATTTAGAAATTTGAACAAAGTGTCCTTAAAGGAAAATTATCCCTTGCAAAGATGGACCATATCTGGCAAAGGGCAGTTGGATCTTCCAGAATATCATTGCTTGATGGATACTCGGATTACAATCATATCAGCTAAAAATAGCCTTCACAACACCATGAGGTACATTTATGTACGCCAAAATGTCGTTTGGATTAAAAAATTCAGGGGCGACAGTTCAACACGCCATAGACATTTCTTTTGCCAATGAAAAGGATTTTTATGGTTATTTATTTAGATGATCTCACTTTTTCTCTAAGTCTGATGAAGAACACTTACATCATCTAAGAATTAGCTTTCAGATATGCAAAAAATTTGACATTTCGCTAAATCCTAAAAAAAGCCTACTTGCTATGGAGGAAGTTAAGTTGTTGGGGCATATCATTTCCAAGGATGGTATTCACAACAACCTTGCTAGAGTTGAAGCAATCCTACAACTTGATTTCCCTAAGGATAAAAAAGAGATTCAGTCATTCAATGCGAAAATTAACTTTTTAAGGAGGTTCATCCCAAACTTCGCTGAACATTTAAGAGAGATGACAAACATGCTGAAAGAAGATAGCAAGGTAAGCTGGTCTGGAAATGCCAAGAAATCATTTAATACAATTAAATTTTCCTTGTCTACTACTCCTAGTTTGATTAATCCCGATTACACTTCATATTTTATTATATTTTCATTTTCCTCTAAGCATACTTTAGCAGCTGTCCTAATGCAAAAGAGAGATCAGAAAAATGAATAGCCTATAGCTTTTTTTCAGCTGGAGAATAAGGGATGCAACACTTAAATACAACATTATTGAGAAGAAGGATTTGGCTTTGGTAAAAGAGCTCAAGTATTTCCAAGTATATATTCTGCATTCTCATACTATCGCCTATGTTCCAACAAAAGCAGTAAAGGAAGTATTTACGCAAACTGATCCAAAAGGCCGGAGAGGAAAATGAATAGTAGCCATGTTAGAATATGATTTAGAAATAAATCCAACAAAGCTCATTAAAGGACAGGGTTTGGCCAAGCTCATGGATGAATCAAATTTGAATGAATTTGACAATAACTTGATTACTTCTCTCTCTGATGAAGAAACAAAAGAATCACAAGTACAGGTGTCAGACATGTTCAGTTTATCTCCATGGTACTCCAACATAGTTTATGTCTTTTAACATATAAATCCTCCACCGAAATTCCCAAAGGTAGAACTAGATCCTTAAATTTAAAAGCTTCCAAGTATTGCATTTTTTATGGTGTTTTGTTTTGGAAAGATTTGGGTGGTGTATTGTTGAACTGTCTTGTTGAAAATGAAGGAAAGAGTGTGATGACTAATTTCCACAAAGGGGATTGTGGAGGCCATTTATTTTGGAAAACAAAAACTGACAAAATTTTGAGGGTTGGGTTTTATTGGCCTACTCTTTTTTCTAATGTGTATAAAACAATAATGAGATTCCATGAGTGCTAGATGTTTCAAGGGAAAACAAAACTTTTTCCATTGCCTTTACAACCAGTTTCGGTTTCAGCTTCATTTCAGTAGTGGGGTTTTGATTTTTTTGGAGAAATACATCCTTCATCATCTTCACAATAGAAGTGGATCCTGATAGCCATAGACTACTTTACGAAATGGATTGAAGCAATTCCAACTAGGAAAGATATTGATTTTGTTGTTATTCAGTTTATTGAGACTAATACCTTGTCTAGATTTGGTGGCCCACAAAAAATAATCACTGACAATGTTGTTGCCTTCAAGTCCAACAAGATGGTAGAGTTTTGTGAGAAGTACCATATTATGTTGGGGTATTCTACTGCTTATTAACCATAAGGGAATGGGCAAGCTAAATCCTCTAATAAATCTCTAATCAACATCATTAAGAAAGTTTTGGAGGTCAATAAAAAGAACTAGCACAAGAACTCATTAATGCTTTATGGGAGGACAGAGTCAGTACCAAAAAATCCATAGGTATGTCTCTTTTTCAGTTGGTGTACTCGGTTGATACTATTTTCCTTCATCCCTTGTTGTTCCAATCATGAAAATTATGTAGAAAGTTGGCAGAAAACCGAATGATGTGTAGCGGAGGATAAGTCAAATGATCCATTTATAGTAAACTAGGGAAGAAGTATTTCAAAATGCTTCCAAGCTTCAGGAAAGGATTAAAAGGATTTAGGACTGCAATACCAAAGAAGACAACTTCAACATGGGTGATGTGGTTCTTCGTTGGGAGGTATGGAATGAAGAGAATAGAAAACATGGCAAGTTTGAGAATCTACGGAAGGGACCCTACAAAATCTTAGCTTTCAGGGGAAAGAATGCTTATGTGTTGGAAGAAATGAATGGAAAAGGTTATTTTGGAGGAGCAATCAATGGTAGGTTTCTTAAGCAATACTATTCTTGAAATATTTCTACAAATTTTCATCATCATTGTATATATCAGTTTACATTTCATGTCAAAGTGTATAGTGGCTATCATAGGAGTTTGAAGTCCGAGGAGAAGGCCCTAAGACTTCTTTGATCAATTGTTGATTTTAAGATTCAGTTTATTTTGTTTGTCAGATTCAGCCAATCAGTCAGTTTTTAGTTTGAGTTTAGTCTTTGCAATTTTACTCCATGCCCAATGGATAAGGCTATTAGGTCTACAGTATTCTTGACACCTCCTATGGAGCTTCCATCCCCAATGGAGCCAATGTTAATGTCAGCCTCTCTTTTTCTTGCCACCAGTGATCAAATGTTCTATTTCAACATTTCCATTTGGGTTTAGGGTCAAGTTTTTGTCATTTTACTAGGTTCTCCATTCAAAAACTTTGGTCACTCGTTAATACGTCCAAGGTTATTTTCACTTTCTCAAGAAATTTTACATGTAGATCACTTTCATAATTCACCCAAGCGTATCATCATTATGAGAATATCATCATCATGTCATTCATCATCATCATGATTTCACTTAGTCTAGTGTCTCCAATAGGTCATTAGGCCTTCAAGGTCACCCAACACTTTCATTTCATGCATAAAATCCAGCATAGGATGAGTTGTGATAAGCAAGTCTTTTCAATAAATTATGATTTCAGATGTAATTTCATGTTTCTATATGTAATAAGTACTTCTTATCTGTAGTTTCAAAGATACAAAAAGAAGGTACACTATTCAAAAGAAGATAAAGAGTCCAGGTTACAAATGTCCAAGGCTGTTAGGTTGAAAAGAATGAAAGCCATGTTTAAAAAGACAAGTGGGGCGCATTATCACTCAAAAGAGTATTATTCTATGTCTATAAAAGCTGAAAGAGTTTCATACACATTCCATTTACATTTTTATCTTATCTTTTCATCGAGTTAATTCCTCCCCATGTGAGAAAACATGGGTTTTTTCAGCTAAATTTGAAAATTTTGCTTGGCACTACGCTTACAGACAAGGCGCTGTGTTTATGGAGGTGGTGTTGTGCACAGAGACATTGCGTTGCATTTTAGCGCTGCACACCAGTGAACTGTGCTGCACGTGGGTTAAAGTCTCCATTAATTGCAACCAGTCACTCAAATTTGAGTTTTCAAGCCTCTAAATCCAGTTTTTTTATCATCTAAGCTTCATAATAGGTAAGTACACTCCTTTGCACCCCCTCTTCCTTTCGAAAAACAAACAAAATGATTGTGAGTTTAGTCTTCTAGTGTTTTCTATGAATTGCATGTTTTGAGCTTGCAAATGATCAGTTGGAGCTTTGAAACCCTAAAATAACTATCCCTATACCTCTATTTGCATGGAAATCATCATCCCATTCACCAACAAACCACTTCCCTTCATTTCACTTCACCTCCTTGCAAACCCTATCCCTAATCTATCAAACTGGGTAGTCTCCCTAGCTAGGACTATGTTTAAATTTCCTAGATCATCTCCCTCATTCATTTCCCTTTATTTAACTTCCTAAGGATTCATATAACCCCTGTCCATCTCCCAAAATTTTCCTACTCCCATATCCCTTCCCTAACTCCCTCATTTCACCACTTCAAGCACTTTTCACTATTTTTTCCCCTTTCCTATCATCTAGGGTTTCAAAAATGGAGGGATACTCTTCACCATCAGAGAAAAGAAAACATCATAAAGGGGGGAACATTCTAAGGTATGAGCCCACAAATTGCATTGAGATCAATTCTTCACCATTCATAAGACAATGCTTTGAAGATGTCAACTACCTAGGGTTTTTTCAAAGAGTGGGAGAGGTAGGTTTTCACGAGCATCTCATTTTTTATTGCCACCAATCTGAAAGGAGAAAGGGCCAACATTGCAGGGATTGATTTCACATTCTCAATTGATGCCATCTCTCTTTCCATAGGGATACCAAATCATGGGGAGTATTGGCTCAAAGGCATGAGCCTAGACCTTGAGCAATACAAACCCTTCTTGAAATCACCCTACAATTAGACTCATTCACAAATCATTCCATTCAGATACTTTTTGGAAAAGTATGCACCACTGATAAAGGTTGTGATGAATTTTTTCACTTGTGAGGGGAGGTTTTCTAGGTTGTATCAATGTCACATTAGGCTTTTCTTACATTTCAAAGTTGCAAAACCTCTTAACTTGTGTAACTACATGTGTAGAAGTTTCATCAAAATGTATGAAAAGGTGCAAATGAAAAACAAAGAGCATTACCCTAGCATTTTCCACCATAGTTTGATAAATTTTGTAGTCCTCCATCAGTTGGAAGAAAATAAAATAGCATGGTATACCTTTATTGAAGCAGCCTTGCAAAAGCATGAGACTACTTCACGAAGCTAACATCAAGACACATCAACACAACCCTATGGAGGTAGGGTCATCAAACAAATCAGAAGAGGTTCCCAAGGCACCTAGACCTGAGGTGACAAAAACATACCAAAGAGGAAAAAGGCTTGTGTTTGCTCCTCAATTTGAGCAAAGGGCCAAGCTTTCTACATCAACACAATAGGGATCACATTTGCAGGATGAGGAGCTAATTGATCATGATTTTTACCTAGTTGAATTAGAGGCAGCAGATGATCTTTCAACCTTGCTAGAATCTATCAAAGAGAAGGATTCATAGATCATGGAGCCCGAGGACGATTTGGCAAGGTGAGATTTATCATTTCTTTCCTTGAGAAAGCAAACAATCAACTCAAGGTCAAACAACTAATGATGGAAAAAGAGATATTCAAGATGTTGAGGTGAGAGGTCAAAGGTAAAGAAGTGCTAGAGCATGATAATAATGATTAACAAGAGAAGCAGGTTGGAAGGCACAGGCCTAGGACAATGGGTCTCAAAAAGGCATTGAAGAAAGAAAGAAACCAAAACCTACTAGTAAAGGATTTGAGTAGTGAAGACAAAATTGTTATGGAAATCAATGAAGACAAGGAATTTTGGCTAGACAAAGTTAATGGCCATCTAGAGAAGCTTATTGAAAAGGCTAACTGGGATAACCAGATGTTGAGGCACATGGTGCACCACTACCAAACCAGAAACAAGATTTGTAATACCAAGGTCAAACAAATGCAAAACAAGGTGAAGGAAACCCTAAAAGGAAAATATGAGAAGGAAAAATTGGAGATGCTTGCTCAAGCATCCATGATAGCATATTACACCTCATTTGGCACTTCTGGACCAATTTTTGGAGTTTTTAAAGAAATTTTGGCTTTTGGTGAAATTTGGTGCAAATTCAGGAAAAGGCACTACTTTCATAAACGCAAAGCCTTGGTGTTGTGATTTTTCCTGAGAGCTCTAAAAGGAATTTGGTTTGGATTTTTGGAAAGCTGATTGCCTCCTCTCAAAACCCATTTCCTCATATTTTTCAAAAAGGACTCAAATTTTGAGAAAAATGAGAAAAAGAGGTCAAAAATCAACATTCTACCCCTCTTTTTAACAGGCGCTACGCTTCTGGAGACACCTTGGGAGAATGAATTTTTGGAGGCTTTCCCATGGATCGTTTTCAAAAATGAAAGATGTTTAGGAAACTAAACAAACATGCTAGATTATGATTCTTTCATATTTCAATTTGGACTTCTGGAAGGAACCTAAAAATGGCATCTAACTTGGCGCTCCACTTGTGCAATTTTCTGATATTTTAATTAAAATTTTCATTGTGTAATTTCTTAGAGTTTCTAGTTTGATCTGGGTAAAGGTCAAATTGGTGAATTAAATGAATGATAGAGTGAAAGGAAATGTAAATATGATGTATTAATGTATGGATGGTCTTTGTTTTGATGTAAATTGAGCTTCATTTATGAGGGAATTTGTAGTCAAAGCTAATTGTAGAATTTGTTTCAACCTCCCTAGACATTAGGGTTTGGTTAAAACCACTCATGTAACCACTCCTAGAGTCATGGATTCGACCCCTAAGACTAAGGAGAAGATGTTTCTTGTCTTTATGTATCATTTTCTTAGTCATTGGATGGGTTAGACTTGAGAGGAGAGAACTATTGTAGCTTGTAATTGGACATTTTCTGGAAATCAAAGGATACAGTTTGCATCTGTTATCTAGGAATTCATGTGAAATAAGTTTGTGGTGTTTTTTTCCTCTTTTATCATTTTATATGAAATGTATTAACCTTATCCTTCCGTTCATCAACTCTTCAATAGTTTTCCTTATAGTTTATAAACATAATTCTTTACATTAAGCTCTATTTTGATGGAAACGTATTATATGTTACTTTCACTCTTTCTTAACGAATTCATGTTTCATGCCCATTAAGACCTTCATGCTTCTTTTGAACACCATACTACACCAAAAAACCTAAGATCCATCACAAAATTATTGCTACCTTGCTCCTTCATATCTTTTTTGTTGGAAACCTTTGACCCTCTGACCTAGCTACCTGGTTTTTCTCCCTTATCCAACATCAAAAACCCTAAATTTTGAAAAACTCATGTGAGCCTAGCTATCTAGCCTAAAATCATTTACATCTCAGTCATCTGATGGTTGGGATTTCATAGAGAGAGCCCTCTCTGGTTTTCTAGGGGTAGCTACCAAACTTAAATCTTGGTCTGTGGTTACCTCTGCCAATTCCTCTCAACCTGGGATATTATGGGGGATAACAGGTCACTGGATGTGTCTCCATGGGTTTACAATTATCCATGCTAAACCTATAAAGTATATCATTGGCATACTTTCCCTGAGAGATAAATAGTTCCCCATCACCTTTCCATACTTCCAATCCAACGAAGTAGTGCATGAAACCCATGTCCTTCCTTTCAAACTCTCTTGCAAGGTCCTCCTTACAAGATCTGATCAACTGCTCATCACTAGTTAAAATAAAATCATCAACATATAAGAAAATAATAAAAAATATACCTTCCACCAAGATATGATAGAGGTTTTCATGCACTTCAGCTTTGGTGAAGCCCAAACCATTGAGATAGCTATCGATCCTGGTGTACTAAACATGGGGTACTTGCTTGATACCGTATAACACTCGCTTAAGTCTTCACACATGAGACTCTTGATCAAAAGTCTCAAAGCCTTTGGATGCTCAATATACACCTCCTCCTCAATAACTCCTTTGAGGAATGCTTTTTTCAAATCCATTTGGTGGATCTTCCACCCCGTCTATGCAGCCAGAGCAAGAATTGATCTAATGGATAAGTACTTTGCTACTAGAGAAAATGTCTCCTCATAGTGAATCCCCTCAAATTGAGAGTACCCCCCACAAGTCTATCCTTGTACTTTTCTATGCTTTCTTCTGTTGCATGATTTATGTTGAAGATCCATCTCGAACTGACAATTTATTTTTCAACTGGTCTTTATAATGGATTCATATTCCTTCACCATTGCATCAACCCATATAGGCTTCTCTACTGCTTCCTCGAAAGAGGATGGCTAATTCTATACAATCTCAGTCATTAGATCCATGCATCCAATGTATTGATTTGGTGACCTTCTCTGCCTACACTGATTTGAAGGAATGCCCACATTCTCCCTCACATCTTGCACAAGTATCTCAACTTCCCTGGTCCTTTTCCTACCTTCTCTAGATGGTTTTTCTTGAGTGGTTTTCTCCACTCTTTTTTCCTCAATTTTTGGTTTCTCCACAACTTCCTGAGGCTCCTCCTTTGGAACTAAAGGCTCCTCTTCTAGTGGGATCTAAATATCCCTCTCAAGAGAGCACCACATCACTTTATCTTCATCAATTTTTCGATCCCTTTGAACAAATTTCATTCTAAGGGATGGAAAGTATGCACAGTAGTTATGGGGAGTTCCTTTGTAACCCACAAATACCCCCAATTATGTTGTTAGCTCTAGCTTCTTCCTTGATTCTTTGGAGACATGGTAGTAAACAACGGCTCCAAAAATCCTAAAGTAAGACACTTCCAACTTTCTCCCCGATAAATCCTCCTCCGGTGCAATCATTCCTAGAATCCAATCAGGACTTCAGTTTTGTAAATAGATTTTTGTGTTGCATACCTCAACCACAAATGCAGAGGTAGGCATTGGTCATGAAACATCACCCTTGGTGCTCCCACAATGCTACGGTTCTCTCTTCATCCACACCATTTTGTTGTGGGTTGTGGGGTGCTATCAACTCTCATCAAATTCCTTCTTTTACAAAAATTTTTTAAATTCATTTGACACATACTCACCTCCATTGTCGCTCTTGAGAGCCTTCACCTTCTTACCCATTTATTTATGAACTAGTGCCTTGAATTATATGAACTTGGAGAATGTCTCATCCTTCTTCCGCATGAAAAAGATCCAACACTTTCTTGATAAGTCATCAACAAAAAATTCAAAATATTTGTTCCTAGTAGTGGAGGCTGTCAAGAAAGTTCCACAAATCTCAAAGTGGATCCTTTCTAGGACTATATGTGTTTTTTTGTCCCAATCATGGAATGTGGTGTACTTCCCTAAAGTACATCCTTTGTATAAATCTTATTTCTCAAGTGCTCATTTGGGGAGGTCTATGGTTATCTATTGCATGATCTTCAAAGTGACATGATGAAAATGGCCATGTATTCTATGCAAAATTTCACTGAAATTGTGGCTCTGCACCTTCTCCAACTTTGTGCTCAATACAACACAATCCTCCACATCTAGCTTGTATAGGTTCTTCACACAAACCCTGATATGCTTCACTTGTATCATGGTTATGTGTCTCAAGAATTCATTTCCTTTACTAAAGATCACATCATAACTAGGGTCTTCCAAAACTGCAACATAGATGATATTTTTCTTTAGGCCTAGAACAAACATGACATCCTTCATCTTGATGGGGGAGCCTGAATCCATCTGAAAGGTGACTGTACCAACCCCGGTTACGTTATACCTTCACTCGTCCCCCATATTGATGTGCATCTACAAATATTTCTCCTCCTGGTCACTAAAAATGTCTCTACACCCTGTCATGTGGAACGATGCACCTAATTCCATGTACCACACACTCCCCATCATTCTGTTGGACATGCATGCAATTAGGGTAAAGTTAAGCTCGAATTGTGAAGCCAAAACTTCACCTGCTACTCCTCATTAGGTCTTCTTGCTTGTCTTCTTATGTGGACACTTCGTGGCATAGTGCCTAAATTGATGACAATGGAAGCATTTTTTTTGAAAAATCTTTCTTCTTGTCCCCCTCACTAGATTCTAGTTTGCATTGGGATTTCTTCCCTTTTCCCTTCTTTTCCTTTCCATCTAATGCAAATTTTTATTCATCCTCACCCTTCGATGAATTCCCATATTTGGTATTCTACCTAGTTTCCTCTTGTACCAAATAATACCCTAAGTGCTCCCAATTTGGTAGTTTCTCCCTCCCATTCACAGGATATTGACAACCATGCTAGCTCTTGGGAAGGCCAAGAAGGGATAGGCTTACCAAGTCAATTTTAGGGATAGTAACACCAACCCTACCTAGTTGATCATGAAATTGTGTGAACCTGCTTAGATACTACGATATAATGTCATTCTTCTGCATCTTGATACTTCAAAGTTTATCCTTGAGTGACAGCTTCCTGTGGTCACTACTATTCTCAAAAAAATTTGTCATTCTTTTCACATCAAGAATGGAGTTTCTTTTCCGTGGAGATTCGAGACAATATGATCTCATACTCCCTCCAAGATTATTCTCCTCACCTTGGCTACATCTTTCTTCTAATGTGCAAGTTCCCAGATATAAGTTGTTGGTGGTCTTGGAATATTTGTTTTGACATTTTCAAGCAATTAGTTGTCATCAAATACTGCCTTCATATGGCCCTTCCACGCAAAAAAATTTGAGGTTCCTTCCAAGGCATACTCTAGTCTTAGTCCATTGAAAACCATCTTCTCATCTCTGAATAAATCCTGCTACAATGATCTTCAAATTCTAACCTCTGAGGAAAAACTTCAAATTTCTTGCTCTAATGTAAATCTAGCTCTGATAAAATGCATAAATTAGGTTGTAGATCTGTAACTCCTCATGAAGTTTTAATCAAAATCATAAGACAAAAACCTAATTTATTGCTCTAAGGACATTAATTCCACGTGGGATTCACTAGGGGAACAATACCATACCATGTGCATTCATGTTGGGGAATATATATTGAGGAAAAAATAAGATAATATATTTGGCATATAAAGGGGGGTAAAGGGTTTTTATATTAGTAGCTATAAAAAAATGGTGCTCAAAGTTAATTAAAAAATATAAAGAGGTATAAAAAATGTTAATAAAAAAATGGATAACTATAATATATTTAGTGAAAGTACGGGTCTTTTAACTTAGGAAGGTGTATTAGGGTCATATTGGTAGGGGGTTAAATAATGTAATTTTTAGAGGTATTTTCCAATATGTAGTCAAATTGAGGGTATTGTTTAGTATACCATGAACACACATGATATGTCAGAGGTTCATTGAGTGAAGCCTCTGTGATTAATTCACAATTTAGAACAAAAATATCATACATACAAGAAGAAATAACACACATGCAACAAGTATTTTTATATGTGGAAATAAATCTGTTAAATAATGTCTGCTTGCATTGATCAAATGAATCGAGATGTATTACAAATACTGTTCTCAACTGAGCACACCTTGCAAGTGCATAACCTATCTCTCTTCCCACTTAAGGCCTCTAACCTAGACTTAGGAAAAAAATTTCCTCTAATTGAGCTCCTATTTCCTTCTGATGTTCCTTGAGGAATTAGGCCCCTGTTATTTAGGAAAATCCTCAAATTGAATTGCACAATTCCATAGGTTGATCATCTGACTACATGCAACACCTGCACACTAAAGACTAGTCTACATCTATTGTTACACTTCCTTGGAATCTCCATCAAGCCCGGGGAACTTGAATTCTCTACATGCACTAGCTATTTTGGAATGATTGATTAGTCAACTAGATGATCATTAAGTTCGACTGAAGTCCCACTCCACAACTTGACCCTCCACTAGTCCCTCCAATAATTGGAACTAGTTTAACTGAAAACAACCTTAGATTACTGATAGTGATTTCTACAAATTAGCAATCACACATGCTTAACTGAACTCTAACTCCTCCAACTCAAATTTACTGAGTAAACTTGGTGAAACAAGCCATGTCACACAAGTTAACATCATCCAAGTTATCTGATGATGTGGAAATTTGATTTTTTCTCAATTTAATCAAGGAAAATCAAATTGATAATTTCTTGTTGCATTTTTCAATATGTCCACAAGTAAAGAAGAATCCTAAGAAGAAGAATAGGTAGTCTACTAAACCAAAAATATGGCAGTTCATAGAGTAATATCCTTCTAAGGATAAAGAAGAAGACATTGAGGAAATCCATCTAGAAAAATAAGAAATGAAAGATATGGCTCAACAGGGAGATAAAATGATTTTGGATGCTATGATACAACCATGTATAGTCTCCATGCAATAGAAAGGCATGGACCCCAAGGTCTTATTGACATTAGATGGAATTGAGGGCTCAGAAAGAGCTCATGTCTCTAAGATCCCAGACTCAAACAAAGAAGTCCAAGATGCAGGACAAGAATTGGCTTTGGTTCTTGTGGAACCAAATTTTGATGGTTGGCAAAAACTATAAAAAAGGAAAAACAAAAAGGAAAAGATTAACACTAGTTGTTAGCCTTAATTTTCTTAGGTTCCTTAGATGTTCTTATTCATTAAAAGAACCCTTCTATTTGTCTTCATGTGCTTTCTAGCTTCACCTTGTTCTTTCTAATCTTATATGCATACAAATTATGTGTGTCTATAAAATGTAATTTTTAAACCATTAATAAAAGTTATGGTTATATATATATATATATATAATTTTTTTGGTTATTTATATTTCAAATTCTATCAATTATATATTCTCTATTTGTATTAATAGACGAATAAATGTTTTGTAAAAATAAAAATATTGTAAAATATATTCTATATTATTTAATATATAATGTAAACATATTTTTGAAAATCTATTTTATATATATATAACATGAGGGTTTGTCTTCATCCTTGACGTACATAAGCTCTTCAATTCAGCTATGGAGCAAGGTTACATAAGCTTTGGACAAAAAAACTTATTGTGTGTATCTTTAAAAGTTGGGGTATAAACATTCTCTCTAATTTAGGAGACATAAGTTAATTGTGGACCATCTTGTTACTCCTGGGATCATTGTAGAGGAATGCTGTAATAATAAAATTGATTTGTTTTTTTGTTTTGTGGACTTTATAAAAGCTTTTTACACCATTCCTAGGGAAAAATATTGAAGATGCTAAAATAGATAATGGTTCCACTTGAGTTTAGGGTTGTTGTGACTAGGTTACATATGAGAATTTTTTTTCCAAGCTTAGGACCACTGAGGGTTGGTTGGAAGAAATTAAATGGAGTCAAGCAAGGGTGCCCCTTATCCCATACTCTTTTTGGCATATACCTTGAAAATATAGAAGAGTTTTTGGAAGATGCAAGGGTGTGATGGCCTCATGCTTACTGGTATGGTTATAATTTGTCTACTTCATGTTGATGAGCCATGATATTGTTTTTGGAAGATGTAGGGTGTGATGGCCCCACGCTTACTGGTGTGGTTATAATTCTTCTCCTTCATGTTGCTATTGTTCATTTGGTAAGAAGCCATGATGATCTCAATAAGAAACTAATAATCCTCAAATATTTTTGCTCCAAGATGAGCATTACTATCAATACTGACAAGACTAAAGTTGTGATAATTAAATCCAAAAAGATCACCTATGATCATTTCATTTATGATAATAACTACTTGGAGAAAGTTCCTTCATACAAATATTTGGGAATCAAAATCCATCAATGAGCTCAATTGAAATTATTGCATTTAGAAACAGATAAATGGGGGATGGAAAGATTACTATGGGCTTGAAAATAATTACAAGTCAACAAACCTTTGGATTTGGAACAAAAAATAAAAATAAAAATCTTCTTGATATTCTCATCACCCTTGTGATTTTATAGGATGTGAGGTTTGGGGTTGCAATATATTTAGATAGTCATGGATGAAGATTGAGCAGACCCAAAAATAATTTATAACCTACAACCTCAATATTAGAGGAAATACTCTCTACCCTATCCTCTTGATTGAAGCTAACATTCCCCCCATTAAAAGCATGGTTATGACTAGGTATCTCATGTATAAGAAGTTATTCAATACGAAAGCCAAAAGGTTTTCTAAAGTTGCTTCTAACTCTAGCCAAAACCCCCACCTTTAGCTCAAGCGAGGATGGCATAAGGATGCCTAGTCTTGGCTAGACCATTGGGGGATAAAGGAGGAGATCATATTGACTTCCACATTTAAAGATACGTTGTAGGGCAATAAAGAGTTAGAGGAAAAAAGGGAACTGGGATATTATAAGGAGGTGATCAACCTTAATCTTTAAAAGACAAAATTATTTATTTGTATTAACTACTGTCAAGAAGAAAACGAGCATTGCTAAGAGAAGAATTAATTCTCATGAGATTCAAAGTGAAATTTGGCATTGGTCAATTCCCAAAACACCATGGGATGAAAGAGCCTCTAACCTATGTGATACTAAGAGGGTTGAAGACTTTCTTTGTTTTAAATTTCAAAATGTGTCACACTACCAACATTTTTGACTTATTACAGCAACATAATTATGGTGATGTGGGAATGCTTCTCTCCCTTCTTTTCAAGCATAGAAAATAAAATGCTAAAGAATCTCAAATAATCTCTTACCTTCTTAAGTTCTTATAGATCATATTAGTCTTAGTGAACATTAATCATGATCATTATTATTTACACATTCAACAACTTATTTTAAATAACAAAAAATTTCAATCTCACTTGAAATTATATTGCCAAATTCCAATAGATAAAACCATCCCACGTATTAACTAACACAACCACATTAATAAATATAATTGATATAAGTAATAGAGATCAACTTATTTGTAATGATTTGAATTGATTCAAAATATTTAATATATTAGTTTTATTTAACCTAATTTTTTTATAAACCTAAAATAAAAAAAAATAATATAATAATTTTAAAATTAGGAAATAATCCTAGCTTAAAATTACCTAAAAAAATAAATAAAAACTTAATTACTCTAGATTTTATACTTAAATAAAGAAAATGAATCTAAATTAGTAAATTCCAAAATATCACTATGGTTATAATCAACTATTAATTATCTTCAAAATAACAATCTATAAATAAATTTATGTTTTTAAATATCTAATTATATAATATCTATAATATATACTATGATAAAAGTTCATTATTCTATTAAATATTAATATTCTTTTATATACGTTTAACATTTAATTTATCTATTTATTTTAATTCATATGTAACTTTGGTGAGCTAGTTATGAATAGTGATGAAACGGTAAATGATAAACGCAGAGTGTGAGCACCCACGGGTGAAATTAGACAGAAGTTGTCAAGACACTAGTGTAAACTCAGCGTGTGAAATTAAACAAAGGGGAATATGTTACATAACCATAAGTATTTAGTATTTATGTATATATTTTAGTGCGTGTCTAACATTATATAATTTATAAATTAATTTTTCTGTTTTTTTTATTTGAATTGAAAACACAATTTAATTACTTTATATATTTTAGTGGGATGATGTATTAGCTAAAAAAAATTTCTGAAAATCAAAGTTTATTATTATTATTATTTTATTTTATATTATATCATATTATATGGTATAGTATAAAAACCAAAATCCCTTAACCCAAATTTTAAATAGACCACACTTATTACACATAATTTAGAATACACTATTAGACCACACTTATTACACATAATGATACTTAGAATACATATTTATATATATATATATATATATATATATATATATATATATATATATAAAAGTAATTTATTAACTAAAATTTCATAATGTATATCCAAAAATGCCCATTTTTGTAAGGTGGGATGACATGACATTTTGATGCTGCATAGTATATGACGTGGATAGCAAGCATTTTGGTACACAAGAATTTGTGAAATGAGAAGACATCCATGTAATCCAAAGAACAAACATTGGGTGGGTAGGTTGGGTCCGTATGCCCTTTATTAGAGAACAGATCTTTCTATACCACTTCGGGGTTCCTGTCACAACCACATAGGATTTTGGGCGGCAATGAGATTGTCTTTCTATTCAAAAAGGAAAAAATTATTCTCCAAACACAATCTAAAAGATATACGCCAATAAATATTTTCAGAACACCTACATCAAACTATATAATAGAGTATGTATATTATTTAACCTTAGTTACTATGATCATGTTAGGATAACTTTAAAATTTTTTATATATAATATTTCCATTATGTAAATAAATTTCATGATTAACCGATGATGGTATATATATAATTAATATTTGTCAAATTTTAGACATCCAATTTTTTTTAGAGATAAATGTCATGATAAATCTTATAAAATCCTTTAAAATTTAATAAAACTTTATACCAAAGTTCAAATTTCTAATCGTTCTATAGTCTTACACATTCCAACCACAATATATATACCCCATACCAACATTAAATACTGTTATTCAATGCTTAGATTGAAAATTCAATTTGCGCACAATTTCAACGACAATGTATATACTCCACAATCAACATTAGATATTGTTATTGAATGCTTACATTAAAAACCAAAAATCAATATGCACACAATATCAATGCTTTCAATGCTACTATTATTGTATTAGTGAGATGCGGACCATTTAATTTGAAGTTATTGTATCAGTGAGATGTAGACCATTTAATTTGAAGTTACATCCTTGGAGTTCCTGCAGCGAATAAAGTGAATAATTTAAAGTTACCCACTGAGTTTTTATGTTAATTTTAAATTTTTTTATACATATAGTAATATTTTACCTTATTCTTTTATGTATTTATTTACTTTTACAATCAATTATAACAATATTAAATGTGCTTATTAAACCTATTGTAATAGATAATTAATATATGTTTTATTACATGCCATATCTATTTTGCTGGACAATATTTGTTAAGTAAGAGGGATGAAATTGTAATCGAAGATAATAATTTAACAATGCATATCCACCCTCACACAACTGATTTTTGGATGACAGAGTGAATAATGTTTGCCCAAAATATTTACCGCTGCACTCTGCAAAATCTCACAATCCTACTCCTCACATGCAACCCATAATCATGGATGTTGAAGCATAAACATCCAAGACATCATTATTTATACGGTATGCAAACTTTCCGTATGGTCAGGCCACTGGCCGCAGAAACTCACCGGTAGCGACCGCACTGGCAATTGTCTCCCCACCGCCATGCACGTGGGGCCACATGAACATGTTTGTGCAGTTACTGATACAGCAGTTGCAGTGGATAGCCTGAGACTGAGAGAGCTGTGCAGTAGCCTGCAGGCACACATCGCATTGTTGGCGTTATTATTGTTATCTTTACTACGCAAATCTTCACGCTGGATGCTCTCTGCGCAGAGCAATCATGAGGCGCATCTGACCCTCACTTGTCATTCGGCCAATCTCTGTCGGCGAGTCTCCATGTATCCATTCCATCACGTTAGTATTTTTTACTATTCCATTTGGTGGGTCCATGCAGGGAAGGATCTTCATGGATTGTTGGTTTAGGATTTTGGTAACCCAACTAAATCATCCATTGTCCTCCGGTGATCATGGAGGGGCCATGGCAGATATATATTGTCCTGCCGCATCAGATGTGTTTGGAAGCTCAGTCAAACAATTTGAAAATCTCCTCAAATTCCAAGGAAACAAACAAACCATTTGAAAATGTCCTCAAACTCCAAGGCAACAAACTTGATTAATAATAATGAAGAATGTGTCCTTGTGCCAACTTGATTGACAATGAAGAGTCTGATATGCTTCTTCTATTTGCTTCTCTTGTCGTTCACACTTGTGGAGGTGGGTCTCCATAATCAATAGATAGGTATGTTACTCTTTCTGTTTTATATTATTATAATTGTTGTAAGAATCTTTAGTATTAGTTCTAGAGTATTCTAGTCTTGATATTTATTTTTATATTACTCCAGTGTTCAAATAATCATTTTTTTTATTATTTTAATCTTTATCCTAATGGGTTAAAGTTTTATTAAAGATTTGAAAGTGGGTGAGGAGAGTACAAGATTTACATTCCCAACCACTTCATCAAACTACCTCAACAATGCATCAATTTCAATGATTATCCTTTTAATCTTATCTCTATATTCTCTTTTTTGCTCCAGCTTTGAATATTATAGCTTTCTTTATTCCTTATAATGAGTGGAGTGTCATACCAAACACAGTTTAAGTTTTAATAGCAAATCTCTAACAATGATATGATTAACTGATAAATCCTGGCAACTTGAAACTTAATATAAAACTTAATATTTTATTTGCAGTTCGAACATAACAGCTGATTGGTTGTGATATGAATGTGCTTTAACCTGCCAAATGGTGATTTCCAGCTGTCAATTAACAACATTATGGTTGAACATAGCTTTTATTCAGGACCATTCTAATCATGTGGACTTTTCTCTTGATCTCTAAATCCTACAACATAAGAAAGAAGGAGATTGATTTAAAAATTAAAAAAGTCCTTATAACCTCATTTAATTATATACAAAACTAACCAAAAAAAAAAATACTCTTAGTATTTCTCAAAATTCTACAACATCCATTTTAATTCGGTTACCATGAAAAAGGATCCTTTTCCCTTGCTAGGCTAAATACTACCACATAGAAGAAAGGGGATTGATTCAAAATTGAACATGAAAAATTATCTTTCTCCTTTGCTAGGCTCAATTTTACTAGGCTAAATCCTATTACATAAAAATAAAGTTGATTGATTCAAAATTGAGAAAAACCCTAATGTATAAAAATTTTAGGAAGCTTTTATAATTTGTTATCATGAAATTGAATGTTTTTTGTTTTTTTTGGATTGACATAAAATTAATATAGATCCATTTTAAGCACAAATCAAGCCTAGAGTGATCAAATCTTTTTAGGTGCAATTTTTTTTTAAAGTGTGAAATTTGAAAAAAATTTGCATTTCTCTCTCTACATCAAATGTGTAATTTTTCATTGTCTAAATTGTATTTTTGAATGTTATATAGAGTACATAACTTAAACTTGTAAGTCCAAACCTCTTTTAGAGTGAAAAATTAGAAAAAGAAACATTGCATTCCTCTGTGTGGTTCTCTCCCTATATACCCAATGTGTAATTTCTCATTAGAATACATAACTTAAACTTGTAAGTCCAAAAACTCTTTGTTATATTTTGGGGAAACTTGACTAAAAAAGACCAAAATTTAAAATAATGGGACTACTTTATATGATATACACATATTTTCTTAAAACAATATCTAATATATACATAGTTGTCATTAAAATATTTTACATAACATTTGCATTCCTCTATATGATTATCTCTTTATATATCCAATGAGTATTTTTTCATTGTTTAAATTGTATTTTTGAATGCTATATAGAGTACATAATTTAAATTTGTATCTCCAAAAAATCTTTGTGGGATTTTATGGAAAATTGAGAAAAAAAACCTAAAAAAATATCAAAATGTAAATTAGTGAGACTACTTTATATGATATATACATATTTTTTTTTAAACAATATTTAATTATATATAGTTCACATTAAATTGTTTTACCATATCTATGGACCCACATTGTCATGGTATATATTAAAATAGTTTTTTTTTTGCCTGTTATTAAATATGTTTTTAAGTATATGCCAATATTACTTAATCCTGCATATCAAAATATTTTATTGATGACCTACATTAACATTTTTTATTATTATAAATATTTTTAAATCTCACATGTCAATTTTATATTAAGAATTGAATGGATTACACATCTCTCTCTTATTATTCTTATTAGGAAGTACTTGATATTTTCTATTTTATTTTCTAACATTCAATTACTTTTTTTCTTTGACATTGAATATTTTACTATATATAACATTTAAATATTTTCTTTAAACATATATTTTCTATATATAGTTATATATGAAGTTAATATTGACATAAATTAGTTAACATAGACATTCAAATAGTTTATTTGAATCTTGTGTTGAAATATTTTTGAAAGGTACAAGGTTTAAACATCTTACTCACATTTTTTTACTTCTAATTATATTATCTCTTTTTAAAATTGATATGAAATTATATTATGTCACGTGGACAATGAAATATTCTATTTATGACTAAGAGAGTGAAATATATCTACCACAGTGGATTGTCATATCAACAATAAATCCATTGACCATAGGTTGGAATTATTGATGTTTTATAATGCTTAAATTAATTAAAACTAACTAAACATGCATACTCATTTTTATTTTTTATTATATTGACATAGTTTTTATATCTAGAAAATATTTTATTTTTATTATTTTAAGAGGGATGTTTGTCAACTCCACATTCAACACACACAAAATCACACATCCCCTCATACTAAGCTATAGAATGCACCTATAGATACAATAAAAACAAGTTTAGAAAACTTTATACCATTATTCACAAATTTAAAACTTAAGAAAAAATTCTCACTATTTTTAGAATTTATGATTTTTAATAAATGGGTTAAGTAAGAATTGAGAAAAACCTATTGATATCATTTTATTAAAAAAAATAAAATCTCATAGTTATGAGAAAATTTTCATTATTTCTCATATTTTTATAATTCTCATGTCTAATTTATTATTAGAATAAATAATCTTTTACCATCTTCAAATTAAACTCAAAATTCATGAAACTTAATATTTTAATTTTCCAAAGGAAAAAAGAATTATACAAAAAATTATCCTATCAGATAAAATTTCATTTTATAAATATTTAAGAAAGTTAATAAAACATCATTTTTTAATTGAATAAAAATAAAATAAAAGAAAATAAACTTCTTATAATATTAAACAATTTATATTCACATAAAAATCAATATATAAAAAATATGTTTATGAAGTCTTCTCTTAAAATATTTTTTTGATATAAAGTCACTCATTCAATTTTTTATCTAACTAAAATATATATTAGACATATTGAAAATATTAATCCCACCAATAATTAAAATGATATATTAACATATTGAAAATATAATCAACCAAACTTAAAAAATTCACATATATATAATTAAATATATATAATATATGTTTACCCAAATCCAAACTTTGATATAAATAAAAAGGGATTTCTCCTTTATGGAAACAATGTCG
Source organism: Pinus taeda (assembly GCA_000404065.3). NCBI lineage: Eukaryota > Viridiplantae > Streptophyta > Pinopsida > Pinales > Pinaceae > Pinus > Pinus taeda. The sequence continues at coordinate 224,282 of APFE030856649.1, forward strand.
AAAGTCGAACAATTAGTGAAGTCCATTATATCAACTTTCATAGATCCATATTCACATTGAGTGAATACATATCATTATATTCCATTCACTTAGTTATATATTAGGCAATGTATACTGGAAAATAGGATATGAAATTTGTAGACACAAAATAGGGGACAAAAGTGGAAAAATGTCTACCATGACCCACAGTTGATGGGAAAGCAAGGAGATATAGAATAGTTTGAACACCAAGTAATTGAAATATGGGTCAATCTCAAGGGTCGGTGAAGGTGGACCCGCCCTTCAATAATGCTTGAGTCACTGGGACATCAAAATATTGTAAAATATGGATAAAGTGCAACCTTAGCGATTTATGAACATTAAATATTATAGAAATAAGATGAGATCAACTTCAAAGAATCATGCATCACAATTTTTACAATTATAAATAACAATCCTTGTCAGGACTTTAGACAACTTGAACCCGGTGGTATTAATGTATCTAATGTTTTTGTTTTAATATAATATTATTGCAACATGGCGAAATTTTTTACAAAGTATTTACTTGACAAAATGGTTTGACTGAGTCTCTAGTGTATCGCCAAAGATTGGCATCTAAAAGGAATCCAACAAAGCCATGCAATGCAATTAGACATTTCAAAGACCGAGAACTTACCATATTCCTTGCGTAGAGCGATAACCTTCCATAAATTTTGGGGTTCATTATGATTAACAGTTGACACATTGCTATTTTCGTTTTTTTCACGTTTTTGAGGATATATACACATTTAAATTTTCAGGAGGTATATACGTTCTGAATCATAAATGGGATATTTTATTTTAATAATAATAAATTTATAGTTAAAATATATGTTAGATTGGTGTATAAGATTTTGTTATTAATGAGAGAATAAATTGGCTTTTAAATAATAATGTAATTGCTAAAGATTATTGGGGTATATATGCATTGTTTTTTTTTTAATTTGAACTTGTGACCTTTTACAAGAAAGCACTAGTTATTTGAGAACATGTTATAATGCTATTGGCATGATAGTAGTTGTGGGTATTAATGATGGTTCAGGTAAAGTGAAGTTTAATTGTTTTACATTTCTGTCATTTTCACCAAAATATAGAGATACAATTCTTCTTGAGATCGTTATTTTTCATTGTTCGAAATGTTTTTTTGAATGCATAAATAGAATTAGACCCCTAAAAAAACCCAATGAACTCATTATATATATATATATATATATATATATATATATATATATTATATATATATATAACAGTTCAAGTATACTATTTCAATACTTTTTAGTTTGATTTTAGGCAAAACTCATCAAAAAAAGATGCTTAGAAAAAGGGAAAAACATAGAACATTTAGACTATGTTGTTCAAGTAACCATCCATCTCTCAAGTTTTTAATTATTAGGGGAGTATTCACTAGTTCATTCATAGGTACCACAAAAATACCCACTAAATTTTAGTTCTACAATTAGATAAGTATGCTATAGATATTACTCATCCCACTTCTATAGAATTGTTTACTTTGTGCATTTGATTCTCGTGACTATCAGGCCCAACATGAAAATGACTACAAATTAATCAATTTATAATAGAGAAAGTCATAGAACTAGACTTGGCAATGTATTACATTCAAGACTCTAGCACAAGTGACATCTAGACTACCTTGGATACTCCAATTGTTAGCACACCAAAATAGATATCTAACTAGAATTATTATAATCAGCCTATGCTTGACAACCATATGACTATTCTTTTGTGTTTTTTAGTGATTTAATAAGAAGAAAATCACACCATAGAGTTTCTAACTATTGTGACATGAAAAGAGAACCACAATAGCAAATAAACACATCATAACACAAAAATATACTGCAATGAACTTGATGTAGGAAAACCTAGAAAATAGAAGAAGGATTGTTCCTTCCATCTTTTAGATAATGTAGAATATAATATAGAATACTAATTAGTCCTATGGTTGTTGCAAAAATGTTAGACACTATGATCTATTACAACTTTTCTACAAATTTCTTCTTCTTCTCTCTCTCTCTCTACTATAAATATCTTGTCCACATTTACTGTTCTTATTATCAAACAATTATGGTTGCAAAGAAAGAAAACTATTTTCCCTCATTTCACTATGTTTCTTCTAGCTAGAATTAGGGTTAGGTTACGGTTTAAGAACCCCCTTAGATTCTTCATGATTATTGTATGAATATCCAATAGATTCCCATAGATTACTAACTACTCATGGCTAAATCATGGTGAGTCAATGTGGTTACCATATGGACTTGCAAGGAATAAATGACTAAAGAAAACTTTTCCATACAAACTCCATTTGAAGAAAATGAATGATTATTGGAAATATACATAAAATGTAACTAGGACATATACGACACTTACTCACATTTAAACACCTTCAAATTCCACTTCTTTGACCCAAAAATAGAGGATTTTTCAACTGTGGCTCGTAATTAGTTTTTTTAAGGTCTAATCCAAACTAACCCTTCTAGGTCCCAAACTATATATTCCCCATCGCAAATCATCAATAAAACAATATGGTAACTATGTAGATGCATTTTAGATTATCCCTCCCAATTTTAGGAGGCCTTTGGTCTCTAAGAGCGTTAGTTTAGAAGCAAAAGAAAAAACAATTCTTTAGCCTTCTCCTTTTTGTCATAGTTGGTCTTAGTTATTAGCAATTCCTTGAACTCTACTTGTAAAAGTTATTGTATAACCTATTTGGTCTTTCTAATATTATTTTGTAGAATGAAATTTTCTAATTATTCTACCTATACATTTTGTATCGAGTCTTCTACAAAATATAATACCTTTTCCTTTTCATTCTATGAATCAAACATAAATATCTTATAAAACCTTAGGGTCTATAAATTTAATACTAAATAAATCCACATATAAAACATTAGGGTTCTATACATTTAATACTAAATAAATGCACATATCAAATGAGATACCAAGTATTCAAGGAGTTTCTCATACCTTCTCCACAAAAGTTCCACATCATAATGCCTTTAGTTTCTTTCATAGTCACTATAACCTTCCTTATTAATGTGTAATAAAAGTTCTTCTCAACCTCGAGATGGTAATTATTTCTTTATTCTTATTAACCTTGTATTTATTGATACACTTTTTTTAATTCTTAATCACCTGCATAGTCCTCTATGTGTGATTCATGAGTGAATGGATCCATAAGAACAATGGATCTCAAAATCATGGATTTTGGTGTCGGTAATGTTCAAATAACATTACACCCCCTTCATAAGGCACTCCTTTTAGCACTAATTTTAGCAAGATTACCATTAGTTGTTACCCTAAACTCATAATTAGTGCGCTTTCGACCACAACAAAGACTATTTAGAGCTTTATAAATTTTTTTGAAATATTTTTTCTTTGAATCCATACGTATTATAAAATATTTACAAAATAAAGCATAAACTTTTGGCTAGTGGGGACGAATGTTTTTATACTTGCAACATAAATTTCTATCCTTACGCCAAAATGGGTCGATGGATCCATAAGTAAGTTCAAATCAACATTACACCCCCTTCATAAGGCACTCCTTTCAACCTTAGTTTTAGCAATGTTATCATTACTTTTTAATCCAAACTCATAATTGGTCACTCTTTAGACCACTACAAAGGTATTTTAGATCACTATAATATTTTTTTGATATAGTTAAAATATTTGCAAGATAAAGCATAAGATTTTGGTGAGGTGTAGCAATCTTTTCATACTTTAACATAAATTCTATCCTTACATCAAAATTGGGTGCTTCATATACCGCTAGAAATCTCTTGTTGAGGGATATAACTTTTTTTTAGTTCCGAACAAATTTTCACATGTTTTCAAAATAAGAAAAAACAATCTTTTCAGCTATGAGAATATTGTATCATATTATTTTGGAAACTCACACAAATATATTGGAAATCTTAATAAGTGTACACTAATAAAGTTGTACTTCATTTCAAGATATTTCCCATGGCTTAAGGAGTGATCTCTAAGGTAAGGGTTAAAAGTTATGCTAAAAATATGAAAGATGTATTTTTAGTTGGAAGATTCCATTTTAATTTTTTTCAAAACAAGTTGAAATTTGTTAAAAATTAGAAAATATATGTCATAAAGACTTGTAGTTAATGGTTCTTCATGTTGTATAAACTCACACAAATATATTGGAAATCTAATAAGTGTACGCTAATAAAGTCGTACTTTATTTCAAGATATTTCCAATGGCTTAAGAAGTGATCTCTAGGGTAAGGGTTAAAAGTTATGCTAAAAATATGAAAGATGCATTTTTAGTCGGAAGATTCCATTTTAATTTTTTTCAAAACAAGTTGAAATTTGTTAAAAATTATAAAATATATGTCATAAAGACTTGTAGTTAATGGTTCTCCATGTTGTATATCTTAGAGGCCCATAAATGACACTCCTAAACCCTTTTTCTATCTATGGCATAATTTTTAATTTGCTTAATATAAACTATTATTTGTTGCAATTAATTTATAGTTTGATTGGTATTGTTGACTAAATTGATTTTACACATGATAATCCCTGTTCATTTGGTACCATATGCATACTAACATGGTAGATAAAAATACCATGGACCATATGTACCAACACCATGAGAAAAATAAGGAATCATGTCCCTTCATCTGCCTCCAAGTTGTTGTCAAGCATTAAAAAATGTCCTCTAGCTCATCTCCTCAAACTCGAACTCTAGGAAACCAAATGACAAGCATCAAAGTATAATGATATTGATTCAAGAAACCTTGAGGAGAAAAGCGCTAAGGGGCTATCCCTAAGGGAAGGATTAGATTAGTCTTGATATCATTTTCTTACTTGTCATGTTTATAACAACTATTGAGATCTTGGAGCTCACTCCATTGTTGTATGATGCTTTGATAAATCAACAAAGAAGTTTTATTTCTTTGCTCAATTTTTAATTAGGGTCCTTGTGCTACTTGGTTAAGGCCCACTCAAGAGGGATCACGGGCCATTCTATAACTTTACTTTTGTGTCTATCAATTCATAAATTAATCTTTTGTTGTTCTATAATAGTTAGCATGATCATAATATAATTTTATTTGTTACATACAATTATGTTGTATTTCTTGTAGATCAATTACAACCTGTAGAATATTATTTGGATTATTGTTTTTTCATTATCACCCGTTTTCAATATTATTAATCATTCTTTACTTATCATAGGTCATGTTGCATAAATTTTAGGAAGTGTTGGAATGGGGATAAAATTGGGGTTCAAGCTCCTTAGCCAACAAATACCTTATAAGCATCAACATTTTCAATCCCGAGTGATTGGAGAATGTCTCAACCAAGATGTTTACATGATTTGTAGAGCCTTCCTTCCGATAAAACATCACATGTATAAGTTGAAATATTCTAACATGCAAACATTATAGACACATCTAACCATTCACATAAACATTCATTAAATATCCATTAAATATTTTAATAATATGCCAAATATTGCAATCAACATGACAAAGAATGATCATACAAGCCAAAGCTAAATATATACATTATTAATTCTTATAAGAAATAAAATTTTACATAATAGGTATCCAATAGATATATTCCCCATTACACAGCTTGCAAGCTTTATAATGACAAAAGACACTCATACAAGATTATAGACCTCTTATAATATTGCACTCTATTCCACCCTGCTATCTCTACATTCTTAGATCCTTTTATGATGTGCTCCACATGGGGATGATGTTAACCCACCACTAAGTCATTTAGAAAACTAGTACAAACTAAATTACAATTCATTACAAGTGCTCAAGCTCCCTTGGCCACGTGCATAATATGTTTAGCTAATACACATCATCTTCTATGGTATGTCTTTTTGTAGTGTCTTTACCATTGGCATAATTTTATCCTTTGTATAACATCTAACTTGTCAAAATCTTTGCCCTCCCCTAGTGCCAATAGGCCCCTAACACTAATATATGGCTCATCTTCAAGCCAAGTGTTGTGCTTGTGGTGTGACCAATGCAACTAAAATGACCATGCTGAAGAGGGAGTGTAGAAAATTTCAGAATCCAAAATGTGGCATCTTGAATGAGTCTTGTACCTACTAGAGGTCTTGGGAAAATTTATCAAATACTTTAGTGGTTGTGATTTCCTGAGTGAGCTTAACTTCATTATCTAATTGGATGACATGGGAAGTAGTTTCCTAAATATTTTTCAACACCATAGAGTGAATTTCTGTTTCTTCTTGTGTTTCAAGTGTTCCTTTGGAAAGGGTCTATTGTTCCTCCCAATGATAATTGAGCTTACATGTTCAGTAAATTATTTCTATAATAATGTACTTACATGTAACTAAGGTAAGACTCGCAAGGGAATGCCACTTTTCCTACACTTATATCTCATATATTTTTACCTGTTCTAGTGATGTGATGAGATCCAAAGGAGCCTACAAATGCATCCAAAGGGAAAAAAATTTCTTCGCAATATTAGAAAAACCATCCACATGAGCTTTAGCCTATGTGAATAGCTTATCAACATTTGCAATATTTTGTTGAAGATCCAATTGGCTAGGTGTGGGGATCACTTTCATCTTTTCTTGCAACTCTTGAGTCAAAACTTGTAGCATTGTCTCTTTGAAGCATGCAATAGCCTCCTTGTAGTTGAGAAAAAAATTTCACAGAAGAACTCGGCCCAGTTGAACTGGACCCCCTCCACCCATTGTTCAGCCAACGTAATCACTGGTGCTGATACTTCATCGGTGCGACATTTTCTCATTATCTTACCGGCCAGGAGTTGGGTGGCTACACACACCCCTTTATCCTTGATACTAGTGATGGAATAACCCCTCTTTTTCTTTTCTAGCTTGTATTTGGCCTTCATGGCTTCCACGAGGGCCAAATTGCCGCTTTTTCTTGCTATCGTCACGGGACCTTTTCCCTTATAGGGAAGCCAAGAAATTATATGGATGAGAGCCACCATGATGGCCATAGGCTCTTCCAGCCATAAGTACCCATCATGCATCAGACAAAGCAGCTACCTGATTAAAAAAATGTGATGAGCGTGCAGTGAAAGTGTGGCTTCCATAGCAGATGTGGCAACCCAACCGTCTCCATACCGCGTAGCCATTTCGTGGCTCTAACATGATTATTGGCCCCTCCTTGCTCTACTTCATGAGACTCTTTGTCTCTAAGTGTGGGAACTTCTCACTGTTCGTGAGGTCCTAATCTTCAAAATTCATTATGGGCACGTGACCCAGGGGCGAGCCCTCAAACACAATTCCATCAGGAAGGAGGGGGCTCTAGAGTGCGTTCTTTGTGGCATCCAGATCCTTTAGTTTCTTGGTTTTACCTTTTCACGGAGGGACGTACTCAGACAATTTTGCTACAAACCACACCGGCTGGATATCTTCCTCTACTTCCTACTTCCTTTACCTCAACAATCAGAGCCTGTAAGTCCTCCTCCTCTTCATTTGACTCAATGGTGACAGCCTTACTCTTTTCTTCCATTGAGAGCTTACCAAACCATGGATTCCTCGGGGACATGCAGACTAGTCCTACTACCTGCTTATCTTTTTTTGGTCTCAGTGTCCGAGGTGATTTTGGGATTTCCGGTGCAACCCTAGTACCTTTAGGAACATTGTGTACCATGGGGTTTTGCCTGGCCTCGTCAATGGTTTCTTCTACAAAACCCAAACCTCTCCTCGTAGCCGCCATCTTGTTTGAACTGTATGTGGTCTTTCGCGAACTTAGGGGCTCGGATATCGCTCAACACTTAACACTCTGTGCTCTAATCAACTTCTCAAATCTCAAGTGAAAGTGTTGTCTCATGGCTAACCCTGGGAGTTTTATAGCACCTTTTTAATTCAAATTCGATTGTTTCCCCCAATTCCGAGCCATCAATGCTTTCTTGGCGGTAGATTGTCCCAAATCTTGCCCATAATGCGCTTCTTAAGTGCCCGCCACCCACTCCATTTGGCCTTAACTCGAACATCTCATCATGAACAGTGACACCAACGGTCACTTCCCAACTTATCCGCGTGGCAGCGTTGTCCCTTGTGCACGGTAGCGAACCTTGTGATATGTTGATTCTGCGTGCACCTCTGTTATCACACAACCCCCAAATAGATTTTTTTATAGTCCCGCGCTCTCTTTCAGCTGCTTGGGGTGTTGAGACTGTGCTTCCTACATCTAGCTAGGTGGTCACACCACCTGTGTGAGGCTTTAGCTCGCCTTTCAGTATAGTTTTCGGAAAATCCTTAATTTCCCTCACGATAGCTGGCACCATGTGTTCTATCGTATGTAATGTGCTCCCCTAGTTACTGCGTTTAGTGAGATGTGGCCATCGCCATGGCAACATAGTCATAAATTCTCAGTGATAGTCTTTTAATTTAGTGGTATGATCATCTGCACCTTGCCTTGTCATCCTTGGTCTATCGATGTGACATGTTTGGTTGATCTCGTTTTCCATCCTCTTGACCTCTACGTCCATCAAAATGCTTTTCTTCCTCAGTCGTAGCTGACATTTTTTGAATTCGCAAAGTCTAAGGCTCCCTCACTGAACGGCTTCCTAAAGCCTTATGTGTTCGACCTCGCGTAGCTGTGTGATTTCTTTGTCTTGGACTTTGTGCACTATCACATCTTCGGGTGCTATTACGCGTAGATTCCCTTTTTCATTCTCTTTAGAAATTATGGTCCCTACTTTGTTTCGCACCTTTGGAATCATTTCCACGGTCAAGGTTTTTCACTTTTTCCTATAGGCCCATCGAACCACTGGTACACGTAGGCCCCAATTAGTGTGCCTTGTCTAATGAACCCTGTTTAGTACTTCACACACCCTATTGAATGCTTCTTCGTGGATAATTGGTAATGCGCATCGCCTTTTCTGCTGCTATGTTTTTTTCCCAATTCTCTATTCTAGGAGAGGTGTGCACTGGTGTAGGCTGTACATCATATGTCCATACCCATCAAGAAAGGTGGGCACGCAAGTTGTTCTGTCCCTAGTGACTGGCCCTCATCCTGAGTTGCGGTTTTCCAAATCATAGGTGCATTGTCCTTCTGCATCCGCGCCAATCCTCAAAACTTCCTTGATGTGTACCCAACCATCATGCGAGTGTTGCACGTAGTGCCCACTTCAGAGCATCGAGCCGCTGTTGTTCTGGTACTACACTTTCAAATTTGTTCAAGAATTCATCCATCGCTATCAACCTAACATACATAGGTAAATCCCTTGCTTTTGTTGTTCCAAATCATAGTGACCTTATCATCATGTTGCAATTGAGTGTTGTTACCTCGTGTAACCAATTCTGCCATCGTTTTATTTCTTCATTTGAATCCAAAGTGTACGAGCTATCTCACTCCCACGAAATCCTACCATCTACTATTGAATTCACCTAATCCTCTTCTTGCGCAGTTATCTTGTAAATACAATCAAGATCATCATCACTATCATCGTCGCAGATTGGTTCAATGTATCGCACTCCTTCGGCTGGATCTAGCGATACTACTATGCATAGTGACTTGTTTTCAAAGATCATTTTGCGCTTCTTTAGATTTATGACTCTGTTCATATCGGTGGCCTAGTCTATTGCTAGTAGTGCAGGATAGGGATAACTTTCATCAACAATCTCTATCACTTCAAAATCCGCTTGCGCGCTCGCACCTTCAATATCTATTGTCACCCCTTGCAATCTTCCCATGGGCAAGATCATCTGTTGGTTCGCTATTTGTAACTGAATAGGAGACCACTATAGCTGGGTCTGCCCATGCATTCCCATGTTTGTTTTGGAAGTACATTCACGTCTGATCCGAGATCCAAGATTAGCTGATTCATTTCATACTCGTTGATTGACGCAGTCAACCTCATTTCCCTTCCCGTGCACAATGCATGCGTTCCAAGTTTCCAGACCACGCGCAGTTCTCTTGACCCTGCACACTTAGTGATAAGTTCCTGTAGCCCTTTTATTGCCTTGCTATCACATAGTAGTTTCATGCATGTCTCCAACAAGGTAGTGAGAATTGAAGGATCCATCCTTGGTTCTAGTTGATCCTTACTATCGGAAGTGGAAGCCTCCGTGAAGCTCTTCTTCACTTCCATGAATGTCTCCTTCGTGCGTTCTAAATCAAATTCAGGTTCCTTTGTATGAGCCTTGCAAGCCCACACACTTTCTTCTGACTGCTTACCTTTCTCATCACACGTGGTCATACCACTCTTGAGCATCATGTTTACATTCAGGTCCTCTTCACGTAGCTCAGACCTCATCATCTGCAAATTTTCTGAGTCAGAGGGGGCTAAAGTACCCCTTTTTCACGCAGTCTTGCTATCAATGTGGGATAGTCTTCTACCTCATGATCAAACTAAGTACAGTATAAACATGATGTCCTTGTTGGGTTTGTACAATCGTGGGCATAGTTCCTTGGACCTCCAAAATTGTAACAAATTAGTTGTTTGCGACCCATCCCTGGTCCAATTCCACCTTGACCTCGACCGTGCCCCTGAAATCTAGTGCACGTCATTCATGCATTTGGGTCAAGGGCTCACATTTCAGTCTGCACTCTGTAGGCAAGAGTCTGATCCATCATTACTTCGTAGCTTCTACAAGTGCATTCATCATGGCCTACGAACTTGCAGAAATTACAAAACAATTGTTGGGACATCTGTGTATACTTCTACAATAGATGACAATTATCCGTAGTCTATTTTCCTCCTATTTTATAGATCGAACACCATAATACAAGTGCCACACTCAATCCTACCTGTGCCTCTGGTCTTAATGGCATCGGCCCTCCTCCTGCCAAGTAGTTTGCAAAGGCTGGACAATGGTCCTTATCATGCCCTTGGCCTTTGCATTTTATGCACCACACCTCCTCGCGTGCCTCTGGCCTAGGTGTCCTATCTTGTTCTAAGCTCTGCATCTCCAGACATAGATTTTACAGTTGCGCGTGGATTTGTTGGACTCCCAGACTAGGGTCTTGTATAGGGGTCTCATGCAATCTCATTGCCATCTCCAAAGCTTCAGACTGGGAGGAAAGTTGTTGCTGTGACAACGCTGTCCTTAAGTGCGGTGTTAGTGACACTACAAACCATGCATAGTGTTCTCCATCCATCAACATCATGTTGGCTTCGCGAATCATACCCTTTAGTCTTTGGTCTAGATCCTAAGGGGTATCACCTGGGACCATCGTTGTCTCCTTAAACCCGATTATTGATTGTGTTTCCGAGTTTGGCCTGCTAAATTCCCTATTCAGTGCGATCTGGATATCTGCGATTCCTGCGTTTGGATGGTCACTAGAATTCTTAATGTACCATGTCAATGCGTGATCCCCCAATGCGCTAACTAGCGTTTCCTTCTTGATATTATCATCTATGAGTCTTTGTGCTTCCCATATAGCTTTTACCACGAACCAAAATTGGTTTGGATCCTCGTTTCCTACTCCCCTGAAAATCGACAACTTTATTGTGCTCACCATATTAAACTATGCTGGTGGCGGAGGTGGTGTGGGTGAAGTTAGAGGTGAATATGGTGAAACTGGTGGCAGTGTAGGTGGGAGTGTTATGCATGGAATTTTTTGTCTTATCAGACTGATCACACTCCTCGACAAAACTCTCGCAAGATCCTCCTCGCTTTCCTGTGGAGGTGAAATCAAGGGACTAGTCTGTAATTCTTCGTTACTTCCATTTCTGTAGGTCCTCCCACTTCACGTTGCCCCAAACATCAATTTATTTGCATAACCCTTTTTTCACACAGTAGCATTTTAATCCAAGTGTTCAAAGATTTAAGGTACTTACCTCACATTCCTTTGAGGAAGCATCATTCTGCCTCGTTGTAACTGACTTCCATGACTACCGCAAACTCAGTGATAAATCCTCCTATAATTTGATCGAGCCAGTGGTCCATAACATGTGCAAGCTTCTCTTCTGATGCTTCTAGTCCGCGCACCAATTAAGGAGTCCACACAATTGGTTTATCGAGCCTACACCTTCCCTGACTATCTACTAGCTTCGCAATCCACTCATACAACTCAGAGGGGAAGGACACAAATAAAATTTTGTGGATTTCTATATATAAGTAGCACTCCAACCACTGTTCCTTTGATACTCATGGATTTCTATTTTCCTACACTATGAATTTGTGAATCTTCTTGTCCAACCACCCTTCAATTTCTTTCTTTATTGGATTCCAGTGGCATGACATTAGACATCCCTTATGCAGACCCCGATCCCAACAACGGAACCATTTGTTGGCTTGTTGGGGCCTAACCTAGGTTCAAAGGTGATTTAGCCAAACAAATCTTGGTACTATTGGCCCTTTCGACAATAGTCTCTGGAGCGCGGACTGAGGTCTCAACAAAAGTAGTATGGGAGGGTGTTAGAACCAGGTTTCACACCCTGGGGATGTCTGATGGTATCAAGTCGTCTGTGGTTTGACACTGCGTGCACATCGCTACACTCATCTACCCTCGCACAGCCCTACTTGGGGCACAATCCGTATTACTACTCAAGTTCCTTACTATTAACCTGTTATTAGTCGGTTACTTAGCTTATTTGTGTAAGTTTAAGAGATAATTAATTGTATATCCAACATTCATATAAGGGTGCACAATAAACAAAATAGTAATAATGCACAAAACATAATACAAAAGAAGATACACATCAATTGGATTCAACTTCTCTTTATTATTCTTCGTTCAAGGTTACAGACCCGACACCGCCCTGCGCACTCAGCTGTGGACTTTGCGAGGCCTCTTCGCACTCAACTGCAGAGCCTTTTCCTACTCCTACGACCCAATACACTTAGACTCTTACTCTATGCTTGAATCATTCATACTCATATATCTCTCCTCTTCTTCTTAGCTATCTTTACAATTTAGAGCCTCGCTCTATTTATACAATCCCATGGTCCATAGAGCATGGGTAGACTAACATGACATTACATTACATTACAAAACTTAGGGCAGACAACCTTATGACTCAACCTATACTTCGTGCTCTGCATCCGTAATTCACAAAGTCTTAGAATACATTTGATCCATAACTTGGGCTTTGAGCCCCAAAACATGTTGTGGGGGGATTCGATGCCCAACAGTAATAGGGAAATTTTCTGGATTCACTCCTCTCTCCTCTCTAAAAGATATGATGTTACATTTGATAGGGGAGTGAGTAGGAAAAATATGTGTTTTAAATTGATGTGCAACTTGATTGTTGAAATTAGGGTTTGGTTGCACAAATGGTTGGGACGATAGAGAGGGATAACATGGTGGTACATTGGATGGGAATTGCAACTGTTGTGGCTCGGGTAATGGAATTTTCATGGGGAATTTCCCTAGAGAGGAGGCTACAAACCATGCTTGAGGCTATGGGAATATTTGGTTCAAGGGAGAGGGCCATTGTGAGAATATGATGGGATATTGAAGCAGAGGAGGATTATAAGTCTTCCATGGAATTGTGGGGTTGTAGATGTGTTGAGGAACCTATTGGGGATAATGAATATTACTCCAAGTATTAAATGATGATGAGTTTTGAGTTATACCTGGCGGTCGATTTATTTCCTTACTTGATTCCTTAAATACCTGCTGAAACCCCAAAATAATTTGTTGATTGATTCTCCTTACACCACTTCCATTGTTCCTACAAATAATGCAATTGTAAATTTAGAAAATATTTCGTAGCTTCTATATTTGTAGTAGATTCCAAAAATTCAGAAGAAAGTTCTCAAGAATTCTTATCGATCTTGGATATTCCTCTTGAATAACTAATGCATAATTTACAAGCATCATCATATGGTAAGTGAGAAACATCACTTGCTCCTATTAGATTTAAAGGTCCTAAAAATTCGCCTTTGATTCCTTTGAGTAGGAGTGTTTTCAAAGTCTCTTTTACCAAATTCTTGTGTTTTGATTTTTGGAGGTTGTATCTAAATCGCTCCACATAATCCTCCAAGCTTTCATTTTCCCCTTGTGTTATTCCAAAAATATCTTCATTGGCCTGGAAATAGTCTTGATATTTCTCCAAGAATGCATTCTTCATGTCTTCCCATGTTTGAATGCAGTTCCTACCAAGGCTCATGAACCAGTGGAGAGTTTCTCCTTTAAGAGTAAGAGGAAACACTTGCAACCTTTGAGAATTAGTACAATAACCTTATCCTCTATAAATTACTTCAAACTCAAATAAGAATGTATCTGGGTCTTCATTTTCCAAACCATGAAATTTTGGTAGTGCAGATGGGGGAATATTATGCATTTGAGCCACTACTAGATCTTTGATAGGAAATTCAAAAGTAACAATGTTTTCCATTTCTTACCAAACTAAAAGAGATTCTCCATGTACTACTTTGAGACTCCTTCTTTGAATGTTCTTGGAAACAAATCATTGAAATAGATGCATTGAATGATTGATATTAGCCTCAAAATTCATCATTCAAGAATGTCTCAAAATACCATTTCTCTGTCTTTAACAAGCTCATTGGTATATATTGTTAGCATATGAATAGTGTATATATATGTGTAGTGTAGGTGGAGGGTTCTTACAACATTAAAGAAAATGAGAAACCTTAAAGCAACAATAGAGGAAAGAAATAAATTCAAAGAACATAAAATTGCAAAAAAACTAGGTGAAGGAAAAAACCAAATGTGGCAGATCACCAAGGTCAATCCCCTGAGCGCCTCCCCGACAATGGTGCCAAAATGTTGGGTGCAGTATAGGGTCTATAAATGTACCAAGAATTAATTTGTCAATCCGGATAGTTCGTAAACTTTGAGACGCAACACTGGAAATGCCAGAGAAAGCCCCTGGAAACCTGTAAAACAAATGCTAATCTATCTTGTGTTTTAATCTCATTAATAAATGAAATCCTGCACTAAAGAGAATTTGAGAAAACACTAATCCAAACAATTAAAATCATGTGGGAAATAAAAGCAATCAATGTGAAAGGAAATTTAGAAAGGAAATCATTACTGGAAATAAAGCAGTGTCGGCATAATAACAAAAAGACTGTAAATGCTGGAATAAGTTCAAAGGCAATTCAAACCATTTTGCTTGCACTAATTCTACCTACACTAATTCTGCCTATACTAATTTTGTGTAAATTTGATCAAGGAAATTCACAGTGTAAATAATCTAATGAAAGAAATTAAATTAATGTGAATCTCGCCTTGTCTCTGAAAATGAATCATGCAAACTACCCAGAAGTTAAAGGAAACCATAATGGTAATTAAACATTTATCGATTCAAACATAGTGTAGTTTCCTTATTTATAAATATCAACCCAACAAATGTAAAAATTGCAGCTTTAGATATAAATTAATAGATCTGGATTAATTTACAGAATTCGAGTTAGAACTCATAAAGGTAGAGCTGACCTTGTGATTCAGATAATCTAAAGGGTGCAATCGTTATTCAAAACATTTCAGGTGCAAGTATGATTAACAATGCAGCAAGTGAAATAGTGTGTAGAGGAACAATTTGTAGCAATTTAAATAGCATTAACGAGACTCAAAGTGATACACAATAAATAGTCTAAATGCTAATTAATTTAAGAACTGTAGAGCGGTGTTGAGCTGGTCTAGTGGCCAACCCAGCCAGCTCACACCCTTGCTTAACCTGGTTCACATAGTAATTAGATTCATTAGATGCAATGGATGAATAGACAAATCATGAACTAAAATTGCCTCAATTAATTAAAAAAACACAGTCTTTTACATCACGCATGCAATGCTCAACTCCAGCAAGCAAGAGGAGTGATCCACCAATTATGAACTGTGTGAGGCTACATTGGGATAATTCCTCTACCCTTCTGCGCCTTCCTCTAATCTGCACTATCCCTGGTTGGGTCGATTTCCTTCCTTACTGTAATTAATTGATTAATTAAACTGACTATTGCTCCAAGCAGATTATATAGGCATCGATTTACAAATTGGGCCTTTTAATTCAGCCAATTAAAATATGGAAGATTATTAATAGTTTGTCAAATTAGGAATTAGTTTGAAACTGAGTGTCGAAAGAGGGAACAATTCTGGTGAATCATTCCTCTTTTCCTGGAGTGGTTGTTGTTGGGTGCTATGCTGTATCATAACCATGTGGCATAAATGAGGGGGGAGCATTGCGTGGACTCTAGCGTTGATGTGGTTTTGGTCATTTGCTTCGAGTGTTCTCCACATCGCAGGTAGTAAGAGCATTCTGCAATCTCTCTGGACCACAATAAGAAGGATATGATCTTGATAATGTGGTGAAGCGTTGAGAGGACTGAGACTTGCACTGTGGCTATATGTCAGCTCAATACAGAACCTCTGTGGATCTTCTTGTGCTATCTTCGTTCAACATCCACAATCTAATGTAGGCCATATAGTCTAGCTCTCTAGCTTTATACAAGTGGTGAAGAGCATCATCACAAACAAGGTTGTGTTCTCCTCAGTTCCAACACCACTATACTCCAACGAAAGCCCATCCTTACTTCCACGTGTTTGTTGCTGGTTATGCCCAATGCTTTCTGAAGAATCTTTTACAATAACTCACGTAGAGATTTAAGAGCTTCATCTGGTTTGTTCCACAAATACATCATCATCATTGCAGTTCTAGTAATAATAGGCATGGTGTGGTTTATGATCTCCAACATAACATGGCCATGACTGGCCTCATGAAAGGTTGGTGCATTTATCATTTGATACAGCTACCTATTAACTTCAACCTTGACAACATTTGTCAGAACAGGTATAAGATGGGAAATTTCATGTGTGTATGAAACAACACCATCAACGTTTCACTTTACTATCACAGGATAGCAACAGTCAAACCTTGACCAAACCAGGTGTACCGCAATTCACCACCACTGCCTTTATGAACAGAGCATGAGACCAGGTTTGAGCATAGTGCAGGAAGCCTACTGTAACTAGTGCAGGAATCCCAATGCATGGTGCAAGCAGGTAAGTGCAATGGTATAGGCATGTGAATGCACCGGTGCAGGCATGTCCCAAAGTATAATAAAACCAGTTTTAATCCTACACATACAAATCTTTAATTAAACTCTCATTAATACTATTTTAATCTTGTTAAAACAAAGTAACAAATACTCTTCGAAAATAATCAGTTAGCTAATCGACAGCGTGAGAGAAATAAATAAAAATAAGACAAATGGGAGACTCAACAGACATGTAAAAGTAGTTTTATCTTGATCTTATGGTGCTAGTTGGATTTGGTTATATCTAGTAAAATCATGTAAAAATGAAAAATACTTCTTTGCTACCGAGGTATCTGATACTTTATCTATAAAGGGTAGTTGAAAATAACCTTTCAAGGTGGCCTTGTTTAATTCCCTATAGTCAATGCACATTCTCCATTTTCCATTTTTATTAGGAACAATCACTAAAGGTGACACCCATTGACTATATGATATTGGATAGATGAAATTGACATAAAGTAACTTTTTTAATTCCTCCTTAATAATTTCTCTCATATTAGGATTCATCCTTCTCTAAGGTTGTCTAACTACTTTTGCATTTTCCTGAATATAAATATGATGCATACAAGTTTTAGGATCAATCCCTTCCATATAAGTGTATTCCCATTCATACGCAGAAGAGTGTTTTTGTAGCATCTGTATCAATTTCCTCTTTTGAAATTCTTCCAAATTATTATTAATATTTAATGTTTTATCTAGAAAATTTCTACTTGAGAATTGCCAAACTTTTCCATAGAATGTAAATCCATTTGGTGAGATGATAGATATTCAATATTGCATTTCTCTTGAAAACTTTGATCTTGATCACTGTATGAAGATGAATCATTATTATTCATTAAATTTATCAATTGATCTTCTTCATCTAATTGGAAAAGAGTATAAACTGGTTGCATATCATCAAAGTCTTAATTATCCTCATCTATCCAAATTTCACTTTCTACTTCAATTATCGTTTTTGCAGGAGGATACACTGTAAATTTCTTAGTGGAACTCCCATCAAAGATATACATATCACCATATCTACAACTTATGAATGCATCAGCTATAGCTAGCCATGGTCTACCAAGGATCAATGGATGGCCTCCTAAATTATTCTTGGGAGTTAAAATCATGAAATCTATAGGATATTCCCAAGAGTCTATAAAAACATACACATCTTCTAATACTCCATCTGGTTTGATAACATATCTACCAGCTAATTGTAATAATGTAGGGGTATATTGAAGATTAGGAAGCCTAAGTTGTTCCATTGTCTGTTTACTCATGATATTGATGGTTGCTCCTAGATCAATTAAAGTTTTGTAATTTCAACACCATTAATATGAATTTTCACAATGGGACTACCAGGATCTAGATATTTTTTAACAATAGGTTTCCTCATGATATCAACAAATTTTCCTACCAAATGGATTTTTTAACATATTTTTTTTTTCTTCTTGGTTTTCTAATGCATAGCTCCTTAATACTTTTGAAAGTGTTGGTATTTCCTTTATAGCTTGGAGTAAAGGAATTTTGATGCAAATATTCTTAAGTTCATCTAGCATATCATAGTTTAGTAAAACCATTTGCCTTTTTAATCCTTTATCTACTTTGAGCCATTTAGGAAAAGGTGGATCCTACAAATAAATAGAAGGTTGTTCTACTAGAGGAACTGTAGGAGCTTGCTTTATGTTCTCATCCTTTGATTGTATAGGAACATATTCCTCTAGAGGAATATTTTCTTGATCAAGATTTGCATATTTTTCATGAAATTCATCCTATTTAGATTTTTGGATGGAAATTGTTAGTGACTTATTTTGTAAAACCCTACCATATATAAGTTGAACATCATTTAGATATAATGGGGTAATCATACAATCTTCAAAAAAAATTCCTTTAACATTATAAATATATTGTTGATTCTTATTGTTTCGATTCAAAAGAAGTTGAGTAGGTACTTGATTAGGTTTTTGAGGAAATGGCAATGAAAGTGTTGATTTGGATTTTGAAATTGAGGAGGTTGGGTTGGTTGAGGAGGATAATATTGTGGCGGAAAATAAGGATAAGGTTGTTGGAATTGAGGATATTTACCATAAGAATTTTTCCAACCTTGTGCCCAAGATGGATTTTCAGATTTTTGGGGCCAAGGTTGCAATGGCATGGGTGCAGTCCAATTGTTCTTTGGTTGTGCATGTGATTGAGTATTGAAACATTGAGTCATATTTGATTGTTGATTTTTCCATGGTCTTTTAGTAATAAAACAAAGAGATTCAACTTGCCTTGTTCCAGCTTCATCTTTAAAAACAACTTTAAGACCAGGTATCGAAGGACACTCCTTTGTATTATGATTTTCATCACATATGACACAAATTTCTATACTGTCAAGGATACATTCCCTTAAGGCATGTTTCTTCCTACACTTGGGACAAAAAATAGATAATGCAACATTCTCGGTTTTTTTCTTGTTTGTATCTTAAGAATATCTATTTGTTCACTAAGTCTCCCTAGGATATCTGTTTTGAAATTGTCAACCAAATTGCCTATTTCAACTCTACTTACTATTCCAGTTCCAGATTTATTAATTCTGGACATCACATGATCTCTTGGATTTTTACCAATTCTAGCTTAACCCCTTGAAATATGCTTACTTAAATCATAGATTTATCAAAATGAAAGTTGTGAAACACCTCCCTTCCCCATTAAATTAAGAATGTCAATCCATTCATCTCTAATGGATTTTAACAAAAGAGATTTTAATGTTTCATCATCTAAATTATGCATCTTAACCCTTTTAATGTTGTAAGAAAATATTTCAACTAGGTCTTCACGGGTTTCATTCTCTTTTTGCATCATCTTAAATACTTCATCCTTAAGGTTATGGGGCATGCAATAATCCTTATATTTTTCTAAGAACACATCATTCATTTCTTCCCATGTTTTAATAGTATGTGTTCCTAATCCCATGAACCATTTAAGTGCTCCATGTTTAAGTGTAGCTAGAAATAATTTCAATTTTTTAGGATCAAGTAAGTAGTCATAAGATCTACATGAAACTTCAAACTCAAAAAAAAATGTTTCAGGGTCCTCATTTCTCAAACAATGGAAATTACGAAGGATGGAGGGTGAGATGTTCTTCATTGTGGTAGTGGTATCCTCATAAAAAATAGGAAATACATAATGATCTGATTCTCCCCTGCCACCTCTACCACCTCGACCTCCACTTCCTCCTCTATTTCCTCCTCTACATCTTCCACCTCCAATCCTAAGTTCACCATTTACACTATGTACTTGTCCTTTCCCTACCATTGTAGATTCCTTAGAGCTAATATAAGGTTCTATGATAGGATTTTATAGCTCTTCTTCTAGTTCCTTTGCTAATGGTATATTATAATAAGTTTCTTCTTCTTCTTCTTCACTAGGAACCTCTAGTTCTTTTCCTAGAATTTTGTCTCTTGTCAAAGAGAGGAAAATTACTCCTTCTGTTGGGATGTTGGTTCTTCAACTATAACTTCGGTAGAGGAAGTTGGTGAATATTTTGGTTCGATTTCAAATCGATGCACCTCAGGAAGTCTATGTCTAGCTGCCAATAATGGAATGCGAGTATGAGTGGATGGTGTGGCACTACCAAATCTAGAGGGGGTGAGTGGTGATGTTGGAATTGAACATCTACCTCTACTTACAAATCTACCCATAGAATTCATTTCTCTATGCATAAATGATTTTTACCATGCTTTAATTATGCATCTACAAAATTGAATGCACCTAAAATGATATGCAAACCAATAATGGAATCCTATATACACCTCCCAAGAAACAGTGCCAAAATATTGGGTAATTTAATTGTTATTAAATTATTTCATTAATTTTGAACCAAGGTTCATGTACTTGTGAGATGTATGTGCACTATATATGCCAGGAATTCTATCTATGGACTGAATTATCCTAGGTATGGACAAATGTTTGAATGAGATTTGGAGAGTAAACACACACAAGTTATTTCTATTCAAAGCTAGATCAAAAGAAAATTACTTAAATGAATTGAAATCTATTACTTGCATAATCAAAAGTCTATTTTAATCTCAGATTTCAAAACTAACAAAGTTACTGATCAAACGAGAACTATTACCTCAAAACGAGAACTCTAACCAAAAAACCCCAAAAGTATATTTTAATTGTAGAGTTCAAAACTAACAAAGTTATTGTTTAAACGAGAACTATTACCTCAAAGCGAGAACTCTAACCAAAAAACCTGAAAAAGAAAAAGAAAAAGAAAAAAACAAAACAAAACAAAACATGAAAAAACATGCTGAAAATGAAAAGTGTTGAAGTTGGAATAACATTGTCTTTTTTTTTTTCAACATTTTTTAAAAATGGAAGTAAAGTCAATTTTTTTTGCGCAAAAAACACCTTGAAAATGAAAGGTGTTGATGCTGGAATAACGTCTTTTTTTTCAAGGTAAATTCTCAACATCTTTTAAAAATGGCATTAAAGATAAAATATCACCTCTATAAAAAGCCTTAAAATTCCAACAATTCTCAGCCATGGTGTTAATATTCTTTTAAAAAATTATTACGATTTAATTTATATTAATTTATTGTTATTTTAAGTTTATCATATTAATAACAATTTATTAAATATAATGTCTTTTTTATATACTGGGTTGAAGACACTAGACAGGAAACACTTTTTTATATAATGCGTTGAAGTCACTGGATAGGAAACACTTCGATTATGATGAATGAACGACTTTACAAAACAAATGAATTTATATGTGATTTTGGAGCTTTTTACACTCTCTACATTAAAACATTTGTTTTTTTAGAAATTTGTGTAAATATTTTATTTTTAAATAATTGTAAAATTTTGAGATTTGCGAATTGCTTTTTAAAAACCATATTTCATTATACAGAAGTAAAA
>APFE030856649.1:247261-260143 GCA_000404065.3 Pinus taeda
TAATGTACAAAGGAGATGTGGGCCACACATAGCGTTGGATACCGAGACACAGGCCCCTTGTTTGGGCCCAAGGCCCACAAAACATGACGTCGTAACCTCAAAAGTTAATCGAACACCACGACCGTTTGATCAGCCATCAGAGATCTAACGGTCGTCACACAATATTGAAACACTAACAAGCACACCCTTTAATTCTTAAATCAGACCCGATAAGCAGTTAAAGACCGCACTATAAAAATTTCAGGTCCACCTAGGCTGATAACCCTCGCACAAGTAGTCAACCCGAAATCCATCGGATGTGAGGGATCCACGCCAGCCTGAGTAACTTGCTCGATTTTTAACACTAATTTCGGACCCGAAGCCTAATAAAGCTACTGTTAAAGTTGATTTTGGGTTCATTTGGCTTGGTAACCATCTTTCTATTTGCCACACTGAATTAATAAGATTTCCGCTATTTCTCCTATCTTCTCACACATTACCCAAGCTTCCTGCATAACCAATGAAAAGGTGATCTGTAGTATAATTCATATTCATGTAAACACTTGTTCTATCTATTAAATCCCGCTTGAGAACCTTGGGTTTGTAGAGTTCTAGGCACAAATTCCCGTGTAAGGACCGGACATCCAATTCATATATATCCCTGAATTGATGAGCCATATAGACTAAAATTCATATGTTTCCAAAAGTCTACAACCTGTTAGTATCCCCTGCTTTGATAGAACTCCCTGTCCATGTTCTCCTGACTGAGACACTCTTCCCTTAATCTACCATGGGGGGTCTCTATCCATTCATATTTTTTGTTTCTTTTAACACAGAGAATGCGTTCATTAGCTAAGATGTCCACTAATTTGTTGGTTGTTTGGTGCACATGAGTGAAACTCATAGTTCTCATGTTCTGCAGGTGGGATTGAATCCTTTGATATACTTGCAGAAGCCTCCAATGTCTCGATACTTTGTCCGGAGCTGAGCCATAGAAAATTTTCTTGATCGAATTAATAATCAATTCAGAATCAGCTTCAATTATAGTATTATGAAGATTTGAGTCCCTTAAGATTTGTAAGAATTGCTCAAGGACCATGAGCTATGCCATATTATTAGTGGCTTTCCCCAAATGACTATGAAATATGGTTTTTATACAACCCTTTTCATCTCTTATCACTCCTCCATAACCAGCCATGCCCGTGTTTCCTTTTGAGGCCCCATCTATATTGCATTTCATAAAACCCTGAGGGGGAGGTTGCCAAAAATCCTTTTAAGCAATTATATGATTTGCATTCTTGTTTTTGCCCTATGGGACAAACCCCTACAAACACAAATGAAGTAGTATCTGCACATCTGTTTCTTTAGGGTGGTCCTCAGGGGGGTTTTTAATGAGGGTTCCTACCATCTCATTGAGCTGTCTTAAAATCTGTGCCATGATGCTTTAGGAAGAACCTTTCTTGTTTTTCAATATTATATTGTTGTGTTATTTCTATACATCACAGATTAGAAAGCCTAGAGCTAAAGCCTAAGCTTTGTTGACTGTTTCATTATCAGAGAAATTTTTCCTCCACTTCCTTAAAGTGTTGGTAATGCTGCCCATGTCCCTGTATGTTTTTATGAATAATGAAGCTATCTTATAACACAATGTGGATGTGAATGGGTAGAGGTTGAGAAGGTGATCCATAGTTTCTTCTTGTAGTTCACATAGCTAGCATCTAGATGGACCAGATACCACTCTTTTCCTAAGTTTTTCCCAGGTCAAATTTTTTTTATGATGCACTAACCACATGAAAAGTTTGATTTTCATCGAGCTTTGGTTCTGCCATAGGTCTTTTCATACCCAATCAGGGTTTGGAAAGTCAAGCCCAAGGGCTATGCACTTTGCCTCTTTGAGGTTAAAGGTGCCTTCATTGTTTTTGCGCCATCTCAGCTAGTCTGAATCTGTTGATGTCAGAATCTTTCTATGTTCTAGGATGGTTGTTAAAGCTTCTTCCTGTGCCTTCAATGGGGAGTCATCACTATATACTAGGTTCTTCCATATTCTCCATTTTCCTTCACTTTTTTCGTGATCCCATAAGTCATTTACTTTGAGTAACCCTTTGTTGTCAGTATCGTTCTTGAGATTTGAAAATTATTCTTTGAACAATTTAGGTTCCTATTGCCAATTATCCTCCCAAAACCAAGCAAGGTTTCCATCTCTGATTTCCTAGAAACTGTGTTTCTAAACAATGGCTCTATTCTCCCAATCTTTGTTCCAAATGTGGGAGCCTTTGATGATCCTAGACATTCTAATGTGATCCCTGTCTTGCCAATTGTTTTCATATTTCTGTTTCCAAATTTGGGCCCAAGGGGAAGCTGAATCTTTTAGCCATCTCCACCATAGTTTTTCCCCCAAAACTTTGTTTAGAATTTTTAGGATCATCCAATCCCAAACCTCCATGTGTCTTAGGTTTACAGATCTTTTCTTAGGCTACCAAGGCCCATTTTTTTTCTCTTCCCCTTTTCCCCAAAGAAAATCTCTTTGGATATTTCTGCATTGTTGCATGACTCCTTTAGGAGTTGGAAGGGTTGAAAACATAAAGATGGGAATAGTTTTTAGGACAGATTTTGTGAGCACTAGTCATCCTACTAAGTTCAAAGACCTACTTGTCCATTTCCGTATTTTTTCCTATAGCTTATTAGTCACAAGCTCACAAAATGTCTTGCTCAGAGGTTTGTCTGTTAGTGGTACTCCCAAATATTTAGAGGGTAGTGTGTCTCTTTGAAAGCCTATAATTCTAGATATATTTCTCTGAATAGCAATGTCAGTATTAAAAAAGAAAATATTTGATTTGGTAAGGTTTACCTCTATGCCCGCAGCCATTGTAAAGTCTTTCAGGATTTGTTTGTAGGCTAGAGCTTCCCTAACCGTAGGTGTACCTTATAGCATAGTATCGTCCACAAATTGTTGATGGTTCAAAGCATCTCCATTCATGGTGAGTTTGAGATCCTGGATCTTGCCTTCTACTTTGGAAGATTTGATAGATTTTCCTAGCCCTTCCATCATAAAAATAAAGAGGAAGGGTGAGAGCGGATCTCCTTGTTTGAGACCTCTCGTAGGATTAAAGGGTTTGGATGGTGAACCATTTAACAGGATTGAAAAACTAGAGGTAGTTACAAAGGCCATTACCCATATTACCCAGTTATGGTCAAAGCTATATGCTATAAGAACTCTCCTGATTTAAGCCCAACTTAGCTTATCATAAGCTTTTTCTAGGTCAAGTTGCATAATCATTCCTACCTGCCTATTGCTCTTAAATGAGTGAACCACCTCGTGACCTTAAATGATGTTGTTGAGAATTTGTCTGCCTTCCACATACCCAGTTTGTTCCTCAGATACTAGAGTTGGAAGAAGGGGCTTAAGCCTGTTGGCAATTATTTTGGAAATTATTTTGTACACCACATTGCATAATGCTATTGGTCTGAATTTGTCTGGTGACATAGCATTATCCTTCTTTGGAATCAAGGATATGAAAGAGGTATTGAGCGCCTTCAAAACAGTTCTATTTTTCCTTGAGTCCTCCACCACATCGAGGATATCCTACTTGACAATTCCCCAACATGCTTTAAAGAAGTCAACATTAAAACCATTTGGACCTGGTACCTTCCCATTTTGCATCTCTTTGATGACTCCACTGACCTCCTCTTCATTCACATGCATGTTTAGATTATAATTGTCTTCTCTTGTCACAAGCTTAGGAATGTGCTTTGTAAAGTCATTGATAAATTGTGATTTGTCTAAGAGAGGTTCCTTTGCTATGCCTTGGAAATGTTGAACCAGCGTAGCTTCTATTTCTTTGTGGTTATTGAGTTGATTTCCCTGAGAATCTTTGATTTTTGAGATCCTGTTATGAGACCTGTGATCCATGGTAGATTTGGGAAAAAACCTTATGTTCCTTTATCCTTGTTTTAACCATTGTACCCTTGATTTATGTTTCCAGAATATCTCCTCTTGCTTGCATAATTCTTCTCATTCCTGTTGATGGTAGTCAACTTGTTCTTTTCTTCCCTCGTTGAAGCCATCTGTATTGAGGATCTGGTTAATTTCATGTAGCTTCCATCCAACAACTTTTTTGGCTTCAAAAATGTTGCCAAACTCATTCTTATTCCAATATTTAAGCCTAAGTTTGATATTTTTCAATATTTTATGTAGGAGGAACATTTTAGTGTCCTGAACTCGCATATCCTCTGTCCACCATTTTTCAATATTGCTGATAAAGTCTGGATGGGTGAGCCAAATGTTTTCAAACCTGAAAGGTCTATTTCTTGGAGTACCTATAAAGGACGCTTCAAGTTGAATAGGCCAATGATTCGAGCCACCAAAAGGGAGTATCATCGCTGACAAGTCAAGGCCTATAAGGATAAGGTCCTTTGAGATAATAAATCTGTCTAGTTTTGAAGCCACCCGAGACTCTCCTCCCCTTTTATTATTCCAGGTAAAGATGCCATTACTTGTCTTTGTGTCTACTAGCCTCATATTGTTTATAAAATCCTGAAATGCTATGGAATCTCTGCCTAGTGATCTGGTTCCACCCTTTTTTTTCAGACAAGGACTTGATCATATTAAAGTCCCCTCCCAAAATCCAGGGGATGCCCGAATGTTTGTCTCTTAGATCCTCCAGAGATGTAATAAGCCTAAGTTTGTCTTCAGGCCTCTGTGGACCAAAAACATTTGTGATCAAATAAACTTCCTTGTCCCCCAAAGGTTGAATAACCATTGATAGCTAGTTCCTGGATGCTTCAGCATCAAGGATTCCTAGTTTCTAAGGGTTCCAAAGTGTGAGAATTCCTCCTACTATTTTGTCTTCTTTAACTTCTAAATATTCATATTTAATTGGTAATTTGCTGTGTATTTCTCTTATTTTTTCTACTGAACATTTTGTTTCCTGGATGAAAATCATATCTGGTTTTTGTTCTTTTGTTCTATTGCTAAGATTCCTTTGTTTCCTTTTACTTCCTAGACCCCTGATATTCCATGTTGTGAGCTTCATTAAGAAAGATTTGTAAATGAGTAACTAGTTAGGTCTTTCATCTTACCTGAATCGATCATGAGTTTTCCACACTCTATCAGTAGCTCATTCTATTTTTTCCTACCTCTTTTCCTGCCTGGGTTCCCAGGAGCTAGTCCCGATGTTGCCTTCATTGTTTTCACCCATTTGTTGTTCTAACTATCATGGTTTCTTTTGACTCTTGAACCTTTTGCCTGAGTTCTCCATAGGAACAGTTGTTGCACTCTATTGAACTCCTCTTGTGGTAACGAATCTATTCCTTTGGTGGTTCCCTGCTCCAGAAACTTTTCCAAATCTAGATGCTCCCTATCAAGAATATCCTGTAGTTCATGATCATCTGTTCCCACCTTGCTCGGGGTCATCTTTTGGTCCCTACCAAGTTCCATAGTGTTCAGCAAATCCTCCTTTTGTTAGTTGTTTTCATGTGTGTCCTCCATGTTCTCTTCCTTTTCCTTCTCTACAAGGCTGTCCTCCAGAGTCTAGTTTGCTTTATCATGCTCCTCTTCTTATTCTAATACCTTGTACCTATTCTAACTTAGCTTCTTTTCCTTGTTGATTTTCTTTTGGTACTTTCTCCCTCCTTTACCTTTGTTCCCCACTTTGTTAAAGCTTTCAGTTTCTTTCCCTGAGGTAGCTTTAGTTCTGCTTTCCATTTTGTTTAAGGGGCAATCCCTGAATAAATGTCCATGTTCATGGCATTTGTGGCATCTGAAAGGAACATGCTCATAGTCCACCGCTTGCACCTGTTCTTCATAAAAAATTTCCAAAATTACTTCATCTAGTAGAGCTCTAGAGAGGTCCATCTCTACGCATATACAAGCAAAGGAGGTATACTTTCCCCACATAGTGGCCTTAGATATTTTTACAAAATGCCCTAGTTTATTTCCTATTGCTTTTAATGATTTTGGCTGCCAATAGTCTATTGGTAGGGAGTAGAGCCTTACCCAAACTAGGACTGAAGTGAATGTCTCGCGCTCCGGGACAAAATTGATCACCCAAAGGCCACATATAGAGGCCTACAACAGCATAGAAGTAGGGTCCTACTTCAAACACCCTGTCTTTATCCTCAATGTTTGTAAAAACTACAGTGAAGAAACCCTTTGATCCAAGGTGCAGATATATATCCCCCTTAGGTTTCCAATGATTCTTTATCCATGCCTATAAAGCCTTCTCCATTGGCCATAACCCCATGAATTTACAAAAGATTGCATAGGTCACCATGTGTTCCCTATGTGCCTGTAGTTCTAGATCACTGAACACCACTCTGGGTGTGATGGTTGCCCTAGGCTTACAAGGTCTTGTCTGATTTCTGGTGTTAGCATTCTGATTTTCTCCTTCTATTTTCTTTCCTCTTCTGACTTCTTCCTGGGTATTCTCCTGCCCCTATGTACTTTTGTTTTCATGTTTCCCTCCTCCTAAAACTCTGGTTTTAGCCTCCAGAGGTTTCTTGAATCGATTAGAGACTGTATGACTATAGGAGGGAGTGGAACTCCCCCCTTCTCGCCTCTCTATATCCCCCTTAGGTTTCCAATGATTCTTTATCCATGCCTGTAGAGCCTTCTCCATTGGCCATAACCCCATGAATTTGCAAATGATTGCATAAGTTGCCATGTGTTCCCTATGCGCCTATAGTGTTGGATCACTGAACACCACTCTGGGTGTGATGGTTGCCCTAGGCTTACAAGGTCCAGTCCGATTTCTGGTGTTAGCATTCTGATTTTCTCCTTCTATTTGCTTTCCTCTTCTGACTTCTTCCTAGGTACTTTCCTGCCCCTGTGTACTTTTTTTTCATGTTTCCCTCCTCCTAAAACTCTGGTTTCAGCCTCCAGAGGTTTCTTGAATTGATTAGAGACTGTCTGACTGTAGGAGGGAGTGGAACTCCCCCCGTCTCGCCTCTCCATGGTGCCCAACACTGAACTTCTGCTGCAAACCCTGGCTCTACTTGTTTTCTACCAACACCCTCATTCGTCCTCTCATGAATTAGTTTAGTCCCAGGGGCAAACCATAGTTACATTGACCCCATATATATATATATATAATATATATATATATATAAAAACATTTAAAAAAAATAAAAAATTAAAATAAAAGTTTAGAATAAAAAATAAAAATCATAAATTTTGGGTTGGGCAACAAGGCACCTTCGGCACAAGCTACCAACGCTATTCCAAATTTTTTTTAATTAATTTTTGTATTTTTTTTTACTTTTTGGTTTTTAAATTTTTTGTTTTTTATTTAAATGTTTTATTTTTATTTTTATTATTTAATGTTGTTTTAAATATTTTTAATTTGTGTTTAATATTATTTTTATTATCTATAGTTTTTAATTTTTTTTTTTTATAAATATTTTATAATATTTTTTTATGTTTTTTTTAAATTATTATTAATTATTTTTTAAGTGGGGTTTTTATATGTTTTCTTTTCATTTTTTTATTTTTTTGGTTGAGTTTATTTAAAAAAAAATATATATTGTTTTGTCGTTTTGCTATTTTGTTTTTCAATTTTTTTATTTTTTTTTTTTTTTTATTTAGTTGTGTTTTTTTATTAACTTTTTAAGTTTCTAATTTTTATTTAATTTTTTAAATGTATGTGTGTTTTAAATTGGAATGTTATATTTTTTCTGTTATTTTTACTTTACATCTTATTTGAATCATTGTTTTGGAGAAAAACACTTAAAATGTCATCATCTTTGAATATAAATTTTAAAAAAAAAATGAACACTTTGTTCATTTTTTCATACAAATATTTTATTTAACATGTTGTTTTTAGCGAAGAAGTCCTGAAATACATATTTTATAATTATATCTATATGAAAAATGTGTATTTTTTGTCTTGTGTTTAAAATTGTTATTTTGTATTGACAATTATTATACCTGCCGCAGGTATGGTATTACACATTTAGTTTTGCTTTGACTGCGTATTAGTTTGCATTTGACCAAAATTTATGTTGCTTATCCATAGTTTAACAATGGGAATTCAATTTTTATTATTTTTTTATTATCAAAATTTATTTATTTGTAAGGTGAGTGGTTGAGGTCTTATTATCGGTTGTTTAGTAACTTCCATTTCTATTAGTTACTAATTTTTTTGCTTTATTTCCTTTTATTTAACGTTCTCATTTTTATTTTTCCCCTCTCCTATTATTTTCATTTTCATGACTTTTAATTCTTTTCACTATGTTTTCAATTTAATATGACTTATTATTATATTAAAAACATATTTTAAGAATATATTATATATATATATAATATATATATATATAAAGTGCATATATGTTAATATAAATAATATTAGTTAATCATAATTTTTTAATTTTTGGTGATGGCTTTCAACCATACAATATTTTATTAGTTGTTTTATTTTTGTGATGAAATTTTATGTCTTTATTGTTTTTCTAATTTTTTCTAATTTAATTAAGTTTTATTTAAGTGCTAACTACTACACAACTATTATTTTATGTGTATTGAAGTATTAATTAACGATATAGAAATATATATAAAATCCTAACCTCAAAATATTAATGTTATTATTTTTTTCAAACTTTGCAAAACAAATTAAATTCTTCATTATAAAAAAACATTGGAAAGAAAAACAAAAAACACATGTTTGAAAAACCCTTAAAAAATAAGCATCTTAGTACGAAAAACAAGAAAATGAACAAGACAACTTGAAAATTGGTAAAATAATCAACATTTAAAAAAATATATTCACACTTAATACATTAGAAAATTTAAAGTGTCAAAAATAAGCCCCCTAAAAAAGGGGGTTGATGTTGTATCAACACTTTTCAAAATCAACATGAAAATTACTATCGTTAAAAAAAAAATGTTCACACTTGACACACAAGAAAATTTAAAGTGCCAAAAATATGCTAAAAAAAGGTTATTCTGAATAACCACTTTTCAAAATCGGGTGCTTTTGTTGCTATCCTAAAAAAGTGGGTACTAGGGAATTTTCTCATTTAATTGGTAACTATGTTAACTTACTTCTACTTGCATAAAAGGAAATGCTAATACTAAATTGCAAGAAAAAAATTCTAATGCTACTTACAAAATTGAAAACAATACAACACTATTTTGCAATAATGAACTTCTACACTAATTGCAAAAAAGGAAATAGCATAAGAAAAACTAATTGCAGAAATAAAAGAGACTAATTACAATTGCAAAAAGAAACTACTGTCAGGAATAAAAATCAGATGAGAACATGTAACTCTAAATGATTACTGATGTGTGCGATTAACTCTAAAAGACATTTCTTTTTCCATCTATGAAATTAACTGAGTAATAAAACTTGAAAGGAAACACATACGAAAGTTAAATCTTTTTCATATTTTTCTTTTATGAGTGCTTTGAAAATGAAATAAAAAATGATCAATTCATAACTATAATGAAGCTATTCTAAGAGAAAATAAAGTTCAAAAGGCTATCACACTATGAGCAAATGGAAACATAAACAAAACTGTATATCCTTACAACTCGACAGGGGGGCTTCTGTGAGCATAAGTCTTCTATCGCTCAAATGATTTCTTAGTTACGCATTGAAAATTGAGCATTGTATTAATTTGAAACAGAGTATCACAAAACCACAATAAACTTAATAATCGACTTGTGTTTTTGGTCTCACCTTATGGATTTTATACATGTTTTCATCAAACAACGTCAAGAGTTTTATGCTTATACGAAACTATTTTTCCATCTAGGAAATAGATTTAAACCAAAAAATTATCTCCTCATGATTTTCTACTAAAAGAGAAAATCATGAGGGATTATTCTTGGAACATATATTTGTGGTTGAACAAATCTTCTACATGCTCACCTGATGTTGTTTGATCTCTTATTGCCTTCGCTTAACCGTTGCACTACCATACTCAAAGTTTGACTTTGAGTTTGACTCTTAGATCTCCTAATATTTGTAGCCTGCCAATTCATGTCAATAGGTGGTCATTCATGTGGTGAATAATTTTCATATTCAAATACTCACCATCCCTTTATTGATGCACTGCAACCTTTCTAAGGATGAATATTGTTGTGGAATGCAACATTAGTTGTGGAATGTTCACAATTCTGTTGTTGTAGGAATGTTTTCGTTATAATTCATAAAGAAACATAGATTCTAAATATGGATGATAAATACCTTTCTATAAGTTGAATTGACCTTGAGTATGCTAAGACTGCTACAAAAATGGTGACAAAAAGGTGAAGGACATGGAAAAAGGTAGTAAAAAAGGAAACAATTTCAGACTTCAACAATTAGCAAGAAACAAGACTCCATCTATTTATCAACAACTGAAGCAGAATATATTGCAGGTGCCACTTGCTACTCACCAATTCTTTGGATGTAGCAAACCTTACGGGACATTAAGGGAGAGTTTACTGATCCAATTCCAATAATGTATGACAACACTAGCACTATCAACATTTCTAAGAACTCTATCATGCACTCAAAGACCAAGCACATTCCTATCAAGTTTCATTTCTGAAGAAAACAAGTTCTTGTTAATGTTATTTGACTTGAATATGTGGCCACTAAAGAACAACTTGTAGACATTTTCACTAAGCTGCTAGAAAGAGAACCCTTTGGGTATCTCCAACAGTAGATAAGAGTGGTTACTCCTCCATCCAAGTGACTCAAATACAAAGAGTCTTGGCAGCTACTCAGCTTGTTGGATCAATTGAAGAGTAGGTTTTAGCTTTTGAAATCATACTTTTTCAATGATTTCAAAGGGGGATAAGTTTATCAATGCTAAGGGGATGATCAATAATGGAGTAAACCATGTCTAGGTTGGTTTGTTGCCATCAATGCCAAAGGAGGAGATTGATGGGCGGTTAGCATTGTCTAAATAGTCGGTGGAATATTATGTGTTGGCATTAATGTCAACTAAGTTGACGTTAGTCTCAGGGGGAGTCCCATGGTTACATCAGTCTTAAGTAGAGAACCATCATAGTAGCAATATATGAAAAGAAGCTATAAAATCTTATAGTTATGATGGTCAGGAGTCCCAGAACTTGGGGGCACTTCTACCTCAATATATTAGCCTAAATTCTCATGGGAGTGGCATAGTTGGTTAGTTCTCGAAAAGACCTTTCCAATGGTATGTGGAATTCTGAAAATGACCTCCTAGATCAAAAGATAGAGTCAATCAAATCTATGGACCCCAAAAATCAAAATGTGCAGAGATAAAAGGCTTGGAGACCATTTTCGAGTAAATCCAAGTTTGGCACAGTCGCCAAATCTAACGAAAAAATTAGTAGAGAAACCAAAGGAGGATTGAGCTAATGTTGCCAACAGCACAATAGTGGGAGCATTTTTATCAACACAAGTGGAGCCCACTTGGTGGAGGAAATCCCGAATGTATCACCCCAACTTAATATTTTGGTGCACAAAAGAAATGAACTAGGAGATAGTCACCAAGACATGGAAATAGAGAATGGACCAATGAAAGTTAGTGGGAGGCCCCCACTCCTACTATTCATCTCGTTGATGGCTATCACAAAGGTGCATCTAGAAGGGATAACAAAGAAGCAACAGAAAGGAGAGTTGTACTAGTGGAAAAATTGTAGGTTTTAACCCCATACAAAAATTACTTGCATACGAATTCTAAAACACAGAAAATAAACAATGCGAGAGCATAACACATAAAACACATATACACAAAGTTTTTCCCCTGGATCCCAAAACTAAGACTACCAGATTGACTTTTTATTATGTTTCTTTCAATGTTACAATACATAAATATACATGCCAAAGCATCCAATACCATGGACCAAAAACAATCGCCTCCAAAACCATGGACTAAAAACCATTGCATCCAAAACCATGTGCAAAAAATCAAGCACGAAACCATATGTAGGTCTTGCCAACCTAATATAGGGTCCAAAAACAAAATTTTCCGGGGCGCTGCCTCGAACCCCATAGAGTAGGGTTACCTGCACCCCTCAGACCCCCACTACACAATCAGCGCAATGGGGGGGGGGCTCGGCCCCCCTTCTAACCCCCCGATTAACTACATGGGCTAGTAGTGGAAAGAATATAACACAATCCAACATTCTCCCACTTGCTGTTTTCTTTCCACAGGGAGCCACAAGAGAGATTAGTCATTTATCCATCCTTGCAATGCTCATTCTTTCTCTACACCAAGAGAACTTCTCAGAGCTCACAGATTTTCTCAATGCATTTGCAGTATTCTTCAAAGTGTCTACCTTTACCAACAACACCTTTTTGTCTTTTATCATATCCCTCACAAAGTGATACTGAACATCAATGTGATTTATCTTTGAATGAGATGCAGGGTTTCTTGCCAAGAAAATTGCAGTTTGGCTGTCACAGTATATCCTTATGGTTCCCTGTACTAACCCCATACTTGAACACAATCTCTGCAACCAAACTGCTTCATTGCTTGCATGAGTGGCTGCCATGTATTCTACCTTTGTACTTGATAGTGCCACTACAGATTATTTCTTACTCATCCAACTGACTGCACCTCCAAATAGGTTAAACACATACCCACTTGTAGATCTTCTCTGTTAGGCCCCTATACTACTAGTGTCACCCCTTATTGTTATTAGTACAAACCACTTATTATATTGATGTACCCATGTAGCGCCCATATTGTTACTATTGTGCCCCATAGAAGCCCACTATTATTATTATTGTGCCCTTACATTATTATTGTTATGTCGACTCTGGTTATGTTATGAGCCCTTAGACTCCTATATATAGAAAGGAGGTCTTTTCATTTGTATCATCCAAGAATTGTTCATTTATGTAATGTAAATGAGGTTGCCCCCTCGAAGAGGTTGAATTCTAAGGCGTTGATCTATCTTTTCTATCTTTTCTTGAGCTGGTTTCA
>APFE030856649.1:264411-290979 GCA_000404065.3 Pinus taeda
ATCCATCTGTTCTACCTCAAAATCAAAAGCAGCAGCAACAGATAAAAGTAATCTAATAGAAGTTACCTTGGCAACAAGAGAAAAAATATCACCAAAATCAATTCTCGGCAGCTAGGAATAACCTTTTGCTACCAACCGAGCTTTGTATTTCTCCAACTTTCCTTCTGCATTTGTCTTCTTCTTAAACACCCATTTGCTGCCAATGGGTTTCCTGCCAGCCGACAATTCTACTAAATCCCAAGCCTCATTTTTGTGCAAAGATGCCATTTCATCAACCATGGTCTCTTTCCAAAGTTTTCCATCCTCTGAATCTACTGCTTCCTTCAAAGTTCTTGTTGTAGCTCTGATACCACTTGTTGTAACTCTGATACCACTTGTTGTAGATCTAACCCAAGATATTATAGATCTGATAAGAAAATATAAGATAATGCGAATAAACTCAGAAATAAGATAGAAATGCTTTATTGATCAAACCCTTAAGGTAGGGCAACACCATACAATCACTCCTTAAGGAAGGAGAATACTCCACAAGCCATATGCCTTCTACAGAATACTTCTCTTCATGTCTCTCCATGTGGAGTCTCTAGCCTCTATATAGGCCTCATACATACAATACCATGCATCATTACCATGGTTTGCTCATACCATCAACTAATACCATGGGCCCCTTACATTATTATTAACTACTTTTAGTCTCTTACATGACATGGGTTAACCACCTTATTTATTACTATGGCCCATCCCATTATTACATTATTACCTTGGGTACCTCCCTCGGTACCCCATATTACCCCCCTTAGGTATATAACAGTTCTTGGATGATCATTTGTAATAGATAAAGAAAAATTTGAACAGAAAGTAGATGGACTATAACTTTTTGGCTGCCTTCTTTCTCGAACTGATCTTCTCACACCCGAAGTTTGTGGCTCTTCATCTTCTGATTCCTCCTCTGTTGTAGAGTTTGATTCTTCCTCCTTTGGCTCAAACTCTTTCTTCTCAGATTCCTCTAGTTGGACTTAATGTTTAATAACATCTTTCACCTCTCTGAACACCACATCTCAGTTGTACACAACCTTCCTTGTTACTGGGTTCCAAAGCTTATAACCCTTTAAACCATCCTTATACCCAATAAAGATGCACTTTTCATATTTATTATCCAACTTGGTTCTTTTCTCCTTTGGACCATGTACATACCCTGCTCTTGTGCCTCCTTATTGCATGTATGACTTATTGGCCACATATAGTGTAGAGATACCTTCTAATATAGTGATAATGAATAAGATCGTTCATAGAGGTAGTCAGACCACATCTTTTATGTTGCTTTTCCCATCCTTGGTTGGCTGGGCTCGAGGTCTGCAATGAGTAGTGACATAATCCTTGAATATTTCTCCTCCCCTTCTCATGCCTATGAAAGAGATGGGGGAAACTTGTCTATCTAGACCTGTCAAGAAATATATGTATTCTGCCTTTATATCGAGAATATGTGCTAGTGCTTCTAGCCTCAATTCCTACACTTGAACATCCCATGCACGTATAAGATATTCAAATAATTCCATATGTTGCCTCATTCCAAGAAACCAAAATAATTTTAGCAATCCATAATTTCTTAGTGCATTTATGGTAAAAGGATCATTTGATGCATTCATATATTGTTCTTCATGCTCTCTTTCCCACCATATTAGAGACATTTTTTAGCAATGAAGTCATGAAACATCACAATGAGACTCATTAGAATCATTTTCATGCAAAAAAACTTGACAAATTTTGAGAGAAACTAGTGGTTCAAATTTGGGTTTTGCACCCAGCGCACCCCTATAATGGAAGATAGTTAATTTCAGTGTCCCCTCTAGTGTTAATTTTCTAGGATAAATACACCTTTTGACCTTTTGGGGGTGTTGTGATCTAGGGGTGAAATATTTATGATCTAGGGCCTCCAAAAACCTAAATAATGTACATGAAACTGCAAAATGCCACCATGAAAAGGAAGGGAAAGGTCTTAGCTCTTACCTGGAAGTGACAAAGCTTGAAATGATCATTAAGATTGGCCACAGAAGATCAAGGGTAAAAATCACTCAGAGCTCCAATGTCAAATGGTAAAAATGAATTGTCATTTTAGATATTTATGGTCACTTCTCCATTATTTTATTCTTATTTAATGTTTTGACCTAGTTAGAGTTCAATTTTATCATGAAAAAATTATTTTTAATCCATTTGATGGTGTTTTGAGCAGGTCAACATCTATTTAATAGATTTTGTCATGTTCTGAATGGAATAATATCTTTTTGACCGAGAGTAAAATTTTATCACCTTTTTGAGCTATGTAAAATTAGGAAAAAGGAACCACCCCGCCTCCCCGAAGTTCTCTTTCAACTCTTTTTAGACTCCCAAAATATGAAGAGATTGTCGAGCAGTTGTATTTTCAAGCTTGTTAAAGTAAATGAAAATATTTATACTCAGTATCAGTTTAACCCTTTTCTGGACTGAGATAGAGTACTTATGAAAAAGGAATATCTTAGTCGAACATGGCTAGGAGGTTCTCTTGCGTATTTTTTTCTTCCTTTTAGGACTCAAGAGTCTATCTACAAAAAGGAACCTCTAGAATTTTCCTTTTCAATTGTTTTTCAAAATCTCTAATCATGAAAAATATTTCAAGTTTTCACCTTTGCTGGACTCATAAAAACATCGAACAGTGATGGACTCGTTGAACATGACAAGACCAAACCACTCCTTCTCTAAGTTCATTAAATATACTCAAAGGGATTCATCCGAAGGACGAACATAAAAATCAATAATATGTTATCCTCCTCAATCTTGTCAAAAATAAAGAGGTACTGACTAGTAATGGTTTGGGAAATTAGGAAAATGGGATACTCTACTTGTTAATGGCAGTGATTCGCTCTTGAACATGAAACTCTCCCACTTCATCTCTATGGATGTTAGGTTGGGAAATTTTCTTGTCTTTTGGTTTACGATACCATTTCAAAGCCTTTGTTTGGATTTTG
The DNA here is from genome assembly GCA_000404065.3 of Pinus taeda. Lineage (NCBI taxonomy): Eukaryota > Viridiplantae > Streptophyta > Pinopsida > Pinales > Pinaceae > Pinus > Pinus taeda. Next base: position 267,414 of record APFE030856649.1, read on the forward strand.
GGTCCATGCTTCCAATTCCATTTCAATGTCGCCACTGTGATTAGGAGAAGTCATTCAGTGGATATCTACTACAATACTCTTAAGCCTTCATTCCATGTTTTCCATTCTTGATCTAGTTTTGTATCAACACCATTCTGATCATTCTGTCTCAAATCATCATACTTGTTTTGTGTCATTAAAGGGGGATACATCAAGGCCCTCCTACGATGGGTCACTTCCTGTCGACATCAACTCATTATCTAGGAAGTTGACTTAGAAACACCCCTTTGGTACCTTGGTTCTTTCATACATCAATGCATCAATGAAAATTGTCCTCACTCTTGGCAACAAGTTAACATCATTGGCCCTTGACCAAAATATTTTGTGTGGTGTTTGACATCAACTCATTCATTCACACCATATGGATTGTACTAGAGTACCTTGAGAAGCATTAACATCACCAATGGTTTCTCTCGTGTTTGTTAACGGCTTACATCATTGGTCGGTAATCAAATGGTGTCTACCATGTTGGACTTCAGCTCATTAATTAACATGGTTAGACTTATGCATTGGTTGGTCATGTGAATGAGATAGAAGACCTTGGATCTATTTTAATAAATCCGGTATGAGATTTTAGGAGTAATACAAGATTGCAATGTATGATGGCTATGATCATATAGATAATCATCCAGTCATCAGTCTACCATCAGTCATCCATGGACATGTCTTTTCATCATTGTACATGTAATTTTAGCTCATATGTTGAGAATGGGTATGCCTCCCTCAACAAATATACCATGATGTAAATTTATTGTAATAGATGATGCTATCTCTGATTTTTCTTTATCCTACCTTATCACAAGGTAAATCACTTCAGTCATTAGTTGTTATTTCTAACTTTGCATTTTAGGGGGGAATCTGTTATAGGCCATTTTGTCGCATCTAGTTAATGGGCCTTCAAATGGGATCAATTCACATCCTTCAACATATTGCCATCATATCTACACAAATCCCTAAGTATGACTCTACTAAATCCCTAAGTTTTTGCTCTTTACTACTAAGGTTCCAATATGTTAAGGCCCAATGTACCATGGCCCTTTAGGGACAAATGTTGACTACCAAGTTGACCTCTCTACACCTGCGTTGATCACTAGTAGGTTGCTTAGTCTTGGGGGTGTGCTGATTCTAGAAATTCAGGAAAAATGAAAAGAATCCCAAAGAGTCCTCTTCCAAAAGCTTCCTAAGGTTGTTTCAACCTGTTGTAGTGGCTGCAACACCCTCCAAAATTTTGGCCTACATCCAATTTCAGAGCCTCCCTTGGATTTTTACTTGATGTTTGCAAGCACTCGGGCTCACCCTATGAGCTCATGTTCAGTATTTGCACCCTCCTTGCTTGACCATTCAACAAAAATCTTTTTGCATGATGGTCACAATGTCATTCTTGCAGCTATGTTCTAGTCATGCACAAGGTCCCGTTTCATGTGTACAATTTCTATTTGCTATCTAAACATCCATCACACTCACACACAAACTTGTATGCACTTTCACGCAAGCGTCATCGTGGTCATTCCACGATCTATCACAAGAATCGTACTTGTTGCTTACACCATTGGTTAGTCATGTTGAGTATATGTTGTCTTGATGGTTTGAGGTATCTTGTTGTCAAGTCATGTTGAGTGTGTGTTCACAAGTTCATTTATGCACAAATTCAATGGCTCACACACTTAGTCATTTTGTTGAAGTTCTGACGACCAGATCACCCTCCAATAGCCGAACCTCCACCCTAGAATTGACTCGAACAACTGTCACCCAAACAACATGGAAGTGTCCAACAAGGCATTTCAATATGTATTGCCTGCAAGCTAATCAACCAAGCCTCCTATGGGTCAATTGGAGACATTGACCAAGTCGTGACCCCGAGACTCACTCCCCTAAAAAATTTTGCAAAAGTTGTAGACCTTGCCCACTCTGCTAACTAAGAAAACTACACAGACAGGCCAGAAAGACACCTAGTCACTGAAAATTTTAGGGTCGAATGTTCACCCTTAGGCGAAATTAAGGGGTTTCAAATTTTTAGTGGGCAAATATTTTGCATCATAGTACATTTTTACGAATCGCTTCAATTAACCCACCTTATTTTAAGGGAGAGGGTAAAAAATGTAAATTTAACCCTTGAAATTAGGAGTTACAGCCTTCCATTCACCCTAATTTTCAAGAATAGGTTTTATTTAAGTAAATCCTATGGGCCAAATACCATATTTATAAAAGAGGTATGGTAAATTAATAAAAATATAAATAAATGAGAGGTATGGTAAACAAATAAAATATCTTTTATATTTACTCCATAAGTCACCTTATATACATGCAAAGGTGTAAACAAATAAAAATATAAATAAAGTGGAGGTATGGTAAATAAATAAAACCTCTTTTTATATTTAGTCCATAACCCTCTTTCTATTTATGAGGCTCAAAAAAGAGGTTTTATTTAAGTGAATCCTATGGGCCAAATACCATATTTGTAAAAGAGGTATGGTAAATTAATAAAAATATAAATAAACGAGAGGTATGGTAAACAAATAAAACATTTTTTAATATTTACTCCATAAGTCACCTTATATTTATGAACACTTAAAAAATACGTTATATTTAGGTGAAACCTATGGGAAAAATACTATGGGCCAAATACCATGGGCTAGATTATTATTAATACCATGCAAACAAACATTATTAACCCTAATATTGGTATTAATAAAAATAAAAATGGCACATAGTATTGACCCATGGTATTTATGTGTAATGTAGCCTATTTAAATGGGGGAATTAAACTAGCATAGATCCATCTTTACTCTGGATCTACTCAGCCCCGAGAGGGATCAAATATTGTGATATGAAAACTAGCATAGAGTGAAAAAATATTTGATCCATCTCGGGGTTTGGTGGATCAAGAGTAAAAATGGATGTTGTAATTTAATGTATGTTAAACATTTTAACTTGGTTAAAATAAAAAATAAAATAAAAATCAATTATTAATTTTATAAATTACTAATAGTAATTTTTAAGCTCCAAGTTTATGATAACCCATGGTATTGACTAATGGTAATACCATGGTATTCAATGTGAGCATAGACTATTTAAAGGGGAAATTCTATCATCTTAGATCCATCTTAATTCTGGGTCTACCAAGTGCTTAGAGGGATAAATAGATTTCATCTCCTAAGAGTGGTAGATGTGGAGTTAAGATGGATATAGGTTGGTTTTTATGATAATGAAGATATTAAATAGACTTAGGAAATTATATAGTAGGAACATCTTAAGGTGAATGGTTAAGGCTACATTTAGTCACTTCACAAAATTTAGTAAAAAATACCAATATCTCCATTAATATTGGTTTTTAACTTTTTCTGATTTAACAAAAAAAATTCAAAACAACAAGACCTTATCACTCTTTCTGCCTCACCCTAGCAAAATATTTCACCATTTTTCAAACATTCTCAATATGATATCTTCATGAAAAAGTTTAGGTATTGATGTTGTATTAGTTGTTTGAAAAATAAGCTAGTTTGTACAACCTTTCATCTTCTGTGCTATTCTTAGTTTGTCCTAACGATATATAAGGGTTGGAGCCACTGCACCATATTTTCCTAAAAGGTGGAGATTGTTCACCAAAAAGGAAATTAATCTACATGTTACAACACTATTAAAAAATGTGATACCTATGAGGGTAGTTAATTATGCTAATAAGCAATTTAGATTGGGTGAGACATAATTAAATTTTATTATTTAATTTAAAATTTCCAATTAAAATAATAATAAATCTACATTTATATATTCATATATTGATTGGAAGGATTCTCGCAATGGTCACTTTTTCAATTAGATCCCCTTCAAGCCTTTGGGATACCTAATACTTTCTTATATAATATAGTTGGGGCTTGCTACTTGTTGGCATGTTGGGGTAAACAAACTTGATGTGTTTTTTTACTTCTTTCAATTAGATCCCCTTCAAGCCTTTGGGATACCTAATACTTTCTTATATAATATAGTTGGGGCTTGCTACTTGTTGGCATGTTCGGGTAAACAAACTTTATGTATTTTTTTTTTATCTTGCAGTTGAAGTCTATGGAATAAGAAAGAAATTTGATAACTTGAAAAAAGTGATAGCTTGACAAAAGTTGTAGAGAAAAGATTAATCTCTCCTACCTTGACAGAACTTGCTGTCAATATCAACACCTACAAGAACTTTGTTGTGGAATATTATCAAAACTAATAGAAGGATATGAAAGAGTGTATTGTAAGAACCTTGACAAACACGACCACTGAAACTTGGAACAATGTTTGTAGGAAGAGAAAATTATGTTTCTTTTTCCCAAACATGTATGTTAGTATATTACAGTTTAATGAATATGTTTTCTTATTATCATATATGGTTTCATAATTTAACAAAACATTCACCAAGTCTTCACAATGTTTTATTATTCAGTAAAAGATTTGCCAAGATCTTACAAGATTTTATAATCTAGTGAAAGATTCTCCATCACTGTACAAGATAATATAATCTAGTGAGAGATTCGCCAAAAAAATTATATATACATATTATATTATTGATAAAATCACCTCCCATTTTTCCTATGTATCATGGGAATTAGCCCATTTATTATACATATAAATTTAGGGTGGTTCTTAAAATTTTCCTTGCACCTAGTGTCCATCTCTGTCTCCCTCAAAAAATTGCACAGTTTCTCTAGCTAGCCACTCAGTCAACCGATCGACTTATCACCCAAAAAACTGCTCAAATTTCATGAGCAGTACCTTAGTTTCCCAGTATCCCACTTAGCTCAGAAACTACACAGAGGTGTTTAGCCAATTAGCCTCCCAGCTATTGCGAATTCTTTTCACCATCAATCCCACAACCCATTTCCAACTGCATGAAAAAATGCACATTTTTTCTCAAGAAGCCGCCTACAGCTCGCTACCAGCTCCCCGGAGGAATTACGCAATTTTTGTTGCCAAGCCCCTTTGATACCTGCACTATTTCCCTCTAGAAATTTCACAAATCTACCCTCCAACCAAGCTAGATCCTGCAAACAGTCACTATTGATCTAGATTTTCCTTATCAATCTTCCAGTGACTTTTGCGCAATTTTCACCAACAGTACCTAGAGCCCACATCCCAGCTTGAAAATTGGCTTGTGCAGTTTCATAGCCTTGTCTTCTCTCTTGGTCACCTACATCCGAAAGTGAATGACAATGCATCATGGTAGACTACGAGGTTTATGGATTTGATGCCATCTCGCCATGAATGATTGCAGATATAGGTATATGGATAAGACATGACGCGATGACAGATGGGATCAACAAGGAGAGCACATGTGAGGAGATTTTTTCATGAACAAGTGATGCATGCGAGGAGAAATTTTTGTGAATGGACGATGCATGCAAGGATAATTTTTCACGAATGGACGAACATGTGAAGAATGCCAAAGTATAAGAAAATGATTTATGTACACAGAAAACATCAAGCAAACACCAATACCATCGAAGACTCCAGACAACTTTCCATGCAGAGGTGAATCTGTGATACACCAAGAGCACATCCATCACTCAGCAGCATTACAACTCGACATGGACACCACCAAAAACGTGAACATACTAGCACTGTCGTGTCAATTCAAGTCATGAGTCATGTCGTCCACATCACTACTGTGGACCATACTGTTGTAAATAAAACATGGAAGTCCAAGAGGTCCACATGTCATATGAAGAGTCATGTAAATCTAAAGAGTCAAATAAGTCAAACAGTCAGAAGGGCTAGCTTTACCCTTGGCTATAAATACTCCCTCATTTGTACATGCAAAGGAATTTTCACCTTGGCTCCTCCCACAATAGCATTGAGAGTCTGTAGTATTTTCTTGGAGGAGTGAATAGTGTCTCCAATGCCCCTTTCATGGGGTTAGTGATGTATGGTGTACCGATGTGCCTTGGAACTTTCGCTTAATTCAGAAGCCTGATAACAGGCAAGCACATTTTCACACATGTATTGTAACTATTGTAAGACAAATTTTGAACACTTGTAACGAATGTTTCTTAACCTATGTTAAAACAATTGAACACTTTCGGTTGCTCTAATATATATATTGATGAAAATGTGTTGTATAAGTTGTTAACGTTGTCCAGACATCAGACAAAACCTTTCACATAAACTTGTTATAAAGACTGTTGTACTCACATGGACTGCCCCACTGGTTTTGTATGTGCTACATTGTCTTGTGTGTTGTCACTGCTACATTCGTGTGGACTGCTCCTCTGGAAGCTGGGCATGTCCTATTGTGTTGTGTGTCTTTGACAGAGTTTGGAATTGTTTCCTATCGACTGGAGACTCACTTCCACCCTCTCTCTCTGTGGTGAAAGAACCTTGACACAAGAACCATTATCACTCACTAGGCACACAAACCTCGAAGACAAAGCACACCACTCTCACGCACTGACAAGTAAGAGCTAAGGAAAATATTTAAGATAATGGCAACCAGGACATCATACCAGATGGGACTCCCACACCAAACAGTCCGAGGTCTAGTTGGGACTTCATACTGGGGCGATCCCATGAATGTTGGCGGATCTAGCACCATCAACATTTCCAGCACTAGAAAGAGGGTCGCCAATTGTTTATGGCTGAATGTCCTCTTACACCCACTCATCAATCATCTGGTCAAGGTAGTAACTCGTACTCCCTCTCACATACGCGTGACTCTGAAGTTGGTTACTCCTCACCTCTCAGTTGTGAACATGAAATTTCGTATCATCACCTTCACTATGTCCATCCCATCACCCATCAGTTCACAAAAGCGGTCAGATTGATCCCAGGAATACAACATCTTCCATACGCATCAAGAAAGCCAAAAACCACTCCCATAGGGGTTGTTGTATCATCAGTGGAAGAAGAAGTCCTTGCCACACTTGAAGGTCTGGCAGAAGCTATTGAGAATGGAGAGGAACCTATGGTCTTCCAATAGGGAGAAAAAGACACCCTCGTGGTCTTGGGCTCAGACTCTAGTACAAGAGGTGGAGGAGAAGGAAGTGGAGGAAGTGGAGGCAGAGACGAACCAACAAACTCAAAGTCAAAACCTTCAGATTCTAAATAAGAGGAGGAGGACGAAGAAGAAGAAGAAGACATGGTTGACCAAAATCTAGAATGGATGACTCAGGGACCATTGGCTCTCCTGGGTTCTTTGCAAAATATTCTAAAGCGGTTAGAGAGAAAAATTACAAAATTTGACCCTAACAGTACAGTGAAGGTAGAAGATCACTTGGACAACTTCTACCTACAGCTACAGACACTTGAGGTACGGTACGATGATGTTGCATGTAGAATGTCCCTGTGTACCTTGGATGGTCCTGCAATAGCATGGTATCACAACCTTCATGTCAACTCCATCCATAATTGTGGTACGTTCAAACGTATGTTTCTCAAAAAGTTTGCTCATGAAAGACCCCAGCCATGTTACTCAAAGAATTGGGAAGCCTGAAGATGGAGGGGAAAGAAAAGGTAAAAGACTTCAATTAGAAGTTTCTTCACATATTGAATAATTTTTCAGTGGACACGAAACCTCATGACTCCATTACTATCAGTTACTACACGTCTGCACTACTGACTAGCTTTGTGCAGTTTGTCAAACCAGCTACAAAACCAACATTGTTAGAAAACTGCAAAGAGACAATCGTTGTTTAAAAGGACCTACATGTGATTGGAATCATCAAGGATGATGAACCAACAAAGGACTCCAGATATGTGAGTAGGAAGCCCCAGGTTGTGGTGAGCAAGGGTAAGGACAAGGAAACAAGTGATATTGAAACCCTTACTCATCTTATCAAAATTGTAATTTATGGAGGTTATAAAACAAGAAATAAATGAAACGGACAGGAAACTGAATACAACCACACAAGTAATAACTCAAGATTTACGTGGTAAAACCCTGACAGAGTGTCAAGGAAACATCCATGAGACAAGGGACTGGAATATCTATTCGGTCAATAAAATTCTCTTTACAATAGTTCGGGCATTCATAAGTTTTATATGAGCCTCCTCAGTTACATAACCGATGTTTCGGTATAAAACTAACTTGTTAATAACTAATACATTTTACCCACATTTACATAATTAGTTGTCAATTTCCAACAAAATCCACCTTGACAACAATTTTCCTAATGCCTTGCCCATGCCCATTCATCATCTTTTCTGTAAGCCAAGAGAAGCTAAACACCATCGCAACTTCTATATTGTAACTGGCTTTGTGAATATGTTTGCAGAATTCTCTCGCATATGGACCTTTTGAATAGCTACTTTTCCATCATCTATCACATGTCTCAGAAAATGATACCTTACATCAATGTGCTTGGTTCTACTGTGATAAGTAGGATTTGTAGCCAAGTGAATAGCACTTTGACTGTCACAAAGTACATTCACTTTCTCTTGCGTCCTTCCAATCTCATCAAGTAGACCCTTTAACCAGATTGCTTCTTTACTGGCATCTGAAGCAACTATATATTCTGCTTCAGTAGTGGACAACACAACTGTTTCTTGAAGCTTTGACATCCAACTAATTGCTCCATCTACAAGAGTAAATACATAACTTGTAGTAGATCTTCTTTTTTCCAAATCACCTGCATAATCCACATCTACATATCTAGATACTGATCCTTCACTACCATTAAAGATGATGCAATGGTCACTTGTGCCTCTTAGATATCAAAGCACCCATTTCACTACTCACTAATGTTCTTCACCTGGATTTGCCATGAACCTACTGACAACTCCAACTACATGTGAAATGTCAAGTCTTGTAGATACCATCGCATACATTAAGTTGCCTACAGCATTTGCATATGGTACATGAGACATATACTTCTTTTCTTCATCAGTTATAGGACTCAAAACCGAAGAAAGCTTAAAATGGGAAGCTAATGGAACATTAACAGGTTTCACATTGTTCATATAGAACTTTTCAAGTACTTCCTTCACATACTTCTGTTGTGATAACCAAAGCTTACCATTTTCCTGTCTCTGTGTATCTCCATGCCCAAGATATGTTTTGCTGCTCCAAGATCCTTCATATCAAACGTCCTAGAGAGCTGAGCCTTTAACTTGTTGGCCTCTTCCATGCTTTTTCTTGCAATAAGCATATTGTCAACATAGAAAGCTAAGATAATGAATATGCCATTGAAACTTTTGAAGTATACACAATGATCATACTCACTTCTAATAAAGTTCTGGCTCACCATGAAGGAGTCAAACTTCTTGTACCATTGTCTGGGAGACTGCCTCAAACCATATAATGATTTCTTGAGCTTGCAAATTAGTCTTCTATTGTGACCTCATACAAAACCTTCTGGTTGTTCCATATATAACTCTTCATTCAAATCACCATGTAGAAAATTTGTTTTAACATCTAACTATTCTAACTCAAGGTTAAGTAAATGAAGTTAGTGCCAACACAGTATGAATAGAAACAAGTTTTACAACAGGTGAAAAAATCTCATGAAATTCGATACCTTCAACCTGAGAATACCCTTTTGCTACCAGTCTCGCCTTATACCTTTCAATACTTCCATCAACTTTTTATTTCAGTTTGAAGACACATTTGCATTCAACAACACTTCTCCCTTCAGGATGTTCTACAAGATCCTAGGTATTGTTCTTGGCTAATGAATCCATTTCCTCTTCCATATCCGTTTTCCATTTTTCTTTATCTGTATCATCTACTACTTCCTGATAACAAGAAGGTTTCCCATCTTCAGTAATCAAAGCAAAAGATGAAGCAGAATCTTGTCGTTTTCCATTTTTCACTATCTGTATCATCTACTGCTTCCTGATAGAAAGAAGGTTCCCCATCTTCAGTAATCAAAGAAAAAGTTGAAGTAGAATCTTCATACTTTTTGGGAGTTTTTCTTTCCCTTGTAGACCTTCTTAGAGTGATTGGTTGCTGAATTGGTTCAGAAACTTGAACTGGTTCGGAAACTTCAATAGTTTCCTTTGTATCTTCAACACCTTTTTCTCTAGAAGCTTCTTCTTCCTTTTGACTGTCAACAAAAAATCTAGCCTCCAACTGAACTTGTTGATTTCGTGATACCTGTTCCTGTTCAATTCTTTCAGCATTTGATTTTAAAAAAGAAGATTAATAAAATGTTACATCTCTACTAATGACTATCTTCCACGATGTAGGATCCCACAACTTGTATCCTTTCACTGCATAGTCATACCCAACAAAGACATAATATTTCAATTTTGGATCTAATTTTGAACGTTGATTTTTAGGAATAAGAGAATAAGCATCACAACCAAATATCCTTAATAATCACAAGACTAACCTGTCCAAACTTCTTCAGGAATTTTACAATTAATTGCTACTGAAGGTGATATGTTAACTACATAACAAGCAGTGGATATTGCTTCTACCCACAACTCCTTTGGCAAGTTAGCATTGCTGATCATGCTTCTAGCTCTTTCAATAAGAGTCCGATTCATACATTCAGCAAAACCATTTTGTTGAGGAGTATAAACAACAATTTTGTGTCTCACAATTCCTTCATCCTTACAGTATTGTTCAAATTCTATTGAAGTGAATTCACCACCATTGTCAATTCTTAAACATTTAATTGATTTGCCTGCTATTTTCTCTACCATTGCTTTAAATTGTTTAAAGACATTGAATACATCAACTTTATTTTTTAGCATAAAGACCCAAACTTTACGGGAGAAATCATCAATAAACGTTAAAAAATATAGAGCACCTCCATATGATACAATAGGGGATGGTCCCCACAGATCAGAATGAATATAGTCTGAAATATCTTTACTATTATGATTTCCAGTTTTAAATCTCTATTTACATTGTTTTCCATGCACACAATGTTTATAGAAATCCAACTTCAAAGATTTCAAATCAGAAAGAGATTTACGTTTCATTAGTATCTAAAGACCTTTCTCGCTCATGTGACCCAATCGCTGATGCCATAGGCGAGTACCTGCTTCTTCTTTTTTTGACACAATCACTACTTCACTGATCTGAGTACTTCCTCTGAGTCTGTAAAGAATTCCAACCTTTTCTGCTTTCATAACAACTAGGGTGCCTTTAAATACTTTCAGCAAGACATTCTGACCTATAAACTTATAACCATCCAAATCCAACACTCCCAAAGAAATCAATTTTTTCTTCAAATCAGGTACATGTCTAACACTAGTTAATGTTCTAACTGTGTTATCATACATTTTAATCCTGATATTTCCCATCCCAACAGTCTGACATGATACAATATTACCCATAAACACAGAACTACCATTTACATTTTCATATGAAGTAAACAAATTTCTGTGTGGACACATGTGATGAGAAGCACCAGAGTCTAACATCTAGCTTTCAACACCCTGAGAGACATTACATGAAGTTTCATCTATCATATCTAATTCTTCAATAGATAAAACTCCGTCTATCATACTTGAATCAACCTAATTTGCTTCCTTCTTCGAGTTATCAGACTCGTCATTTCCAACAGTCTTTCTTCAGGTGTCCAATTTTAATGCAGTGCCAAAATTTTTCCTAACACTTCTTTCCCTTTGATTTAGATCTGGAAGACACCTAATTTGCTTCCTTCTTCGAGTTAGCAGACTCTTGTCATTTCCAACAGTCCCTCTTCAGGTGTCCAATTTTATTGCAGTGCCAACATTTTGCTTACACTTCTTTCCCTTTGATTTAGATCTGGAAGACCCCCTTGTTTTTTCTCTTCTTTCCTTTAACCATCCTCTAGCTATCATGGCTTCTGATGTAGCTATTTCATTATTGGATTTCCTTTGTACTTCTTCAGACAAGAGAGCTCCCACAACTAATTCAAATTTCAAAGAGTTAGCAGTGCTAAAACTAATTGAAGTTACGAAGTGATCCCATCACTCGGGTAGAGAACATAGCAAGGTTATAACTTTGTCTTCTTCCTAAATTTTAACTTCCATATCTGTTAATTGGAATATAAGTGTATTAAAAACATTCAAATGTTCTGCAACTTTTGAACCCTCCTTCATTCAAAGACTGTACAGTTTTCTTTTCAAATAAATTCGATTGGTTAACGACTTTGTCATATATAGTTTTTCCAGTTTTTCCCATAAACCTGAAGCTGTACTCTCTTCAACAATGTTGAACAGAATTTCATCCACCAGGCATAACCTGATGGTACTGAGAGCTTGGTCATCCAAGTCATCCCAGTCTGAATTAGTCATGCTTGCAGGTTTCTTATTTGACTCATCCAATGCCTTGTGCAACCCTTGTTGCACCAGCCAGTCCCTAACTTTCAATTTCCAAAGAACAAAGTTTCTCTTGCCAGTGAATTTCTCCACCTCAAACTTTGCATTGGAATTCTTGACCATTTCTTTTTTACAAATCCTTCTTTTGACTAGGTTTCACAAAGAATTCAATGGTTTAAGGTTTCTTCAATTTCTATTTTCCTCTTGGGATTTATTCAATTTCTGGTTTCCTTTCTGGTTTCCTCTTAGGGTTTCTTCTTTAGAATTCTATTTTTGTTTAAAAAAAAAAATCTCCTTATTCATATTTTTCTGCAACTCTTCCAGAAAAAAACATTGCCTCTTTTTTATTAAATCAAAAAACCCTTCAACTGAAAAAAATACCCGTTTTCAGTAAGCATATGGCCAGCATGCAGGTCCCTCCCTTCACATGCATCCATGTGGGTTTCCTTCACATGCAGGGGCATCATTGTTCAGATGCAGGCTTACAGCTTCCTCGACCATGCAGAGAGAAGCAACACACAGAGTCTTCTAGCAATGATGGAGGGGTTTGCTGTAGCAGGTTCCTCAGCAGTCAATGTAGGACCTGCACAAGGTTGACCACGCAGAGAGAAGCCACAAGTAGGCTTCATGCAGGCTTGCAAGACTTCCAATTCTTCTTGATAAGCAATGAGCCTCCACGCAACCGGTTCTGCTCGATGGCTCTGGGCCACACCTCTGGTCAAGCCAGTGGTAATACACAGAGGGTGCACATAGCAGTAGTTTAACATGCAGACAGATGGCAATAGGAGTTGGTAGCACGCTATATAGAGAAGTGATTCCCTTCACATGTAGATTCTAGACAGTGCGTAGGTTCCACTCCTCGACGGGTCTGCAACAGGCCATTCATAACATGCTTCAATGATCCAACCTTCTGATACATATCTCCTCCTTCACCAACGTCTTATGCAATGTCTCCTCAGCCTCCTGACTTCAGAAAATCACACATGGTTTTACAAAGGATTTTACATAGTGCTCTGGTCCACACATGCAGATTTCCTTTTTTTTATTTATTTACAAACGCCTCCAAGACCTCCAACTCAAACCAACTCCTTTTCTTTGATACCAATTGTAGTTTATGGAGGTTACAAAACAAGAAACAAATGAAACTGATAGGAAACTGAATACAACCACACAAGTAATAACTCAGGATTTACATGGTAAAACCCTGATAATGTGTCAAGGAAACATCCACGGGGCAAGGGATTGGAACCTATATTCAGTCAATAAAATTCTCCTTACAATAGTTCAGGCATTCATCAGTTTTATATGAGCCTCCTCAATTACATAACCGATGTTTTGGTATAAAACCAACTTGTTATAAGTAATACATTTTACCCACATTTACATAATTAGTTGTCAATTTCCAACAAAAACATGATAACAGAAGTGTCCGAGCTCAAAAAATGAGAAATTGAGGCATGTATGAGTACCCAACCACACAGAAAAATATAGGGAAGCATGTGATCAGGCAACAATCGCTTCCCGACTAAAATTGCGCAGAGCTCAATGTTCTAGCTCGAACAATGCACAAATAATGAAAATTTTTCATTTCATGAAGATGATCACTCGGAATGGTCTTTCTTGGGCTGGAAGAAAGTTGCAAGCTCAATGTGAAACCACACACTCAACATAGCGAGTAGTGCATAGGGACAGCTAGGAGATACAGATAATGACGAATATGTTTTTAGCCTGATGAGGTATCAAGCACTAGGCAGGTGGTGAACATGTATCAGTGCTCACAAGCAGCACAAAAGACAAACACAAAGAAGCAACCCCAAAACTAAAATGATTGTTACAATCTCAGAAGTAAGGGGGCTCCCGCTACACTTGTGGAAATGAACAAAAGCTTGAACTACTGAGGAAGATTGATCCACCAGCCATCCAAAAGTAGAAAACACAAAGCAAGCCTGGGAAGACATCGACGGACAAGAGTATGTCCATGAGAAACAAACTGTAGAACACTCTACCGGATAACATGAACACGAGTCTTACCATGAACATCTTGGTCATTCTACCCACTTTGAATTACAACATTGTGGAAAACACGAAGAAAACTCAGGCAAATATCAGTTTGTTCGAGTTAGCTGGAATCTAGAGTCAGTGGAACATCTTGTTGCACGTACTAGGGCAGACATTAATGGACAACACAACCTCTACTGGTAAGGGAGCAAGCACACCTCCCATATCACTTTCAACTGTGTTAAACACACTTTGGATGGAAGAAGCAAACGCTGCTTGCCCTCCATTCCCGCTTTCATTTGAAATCTTTAAATATAATGTTCACAACTGTTTGGTTGATTCTAGCCTGACAACCAATGTCAAGGCTCTCTCCACTGCCAGAAAGATAAATGCGCAACGGAGCAAGACATCCACACAAATCATCCAACTCGATTGGACATTCGTACCAGCCATCCATGAACTTTGAGATGTGATCATATGACTATCTCATGATGGTCGAGTTCACCAGTGCATAAACATTGTTATTGTTGACATACCCGAAGCGTATGGCTTAATACTCAGCAGAGATTGGTCTATCAAGCTGAATGGGTATTTTGCTACAAACTGGTCACACATGTGGCTTCTGTACAAGGGAAAAAACAATGAAATCTGGGTGTTATCTAAGAGATACATGAGGCACAATGTCACTCCCATCAATGGAGAGAATGAACCATTGGCCTTCACAGAGCTTATGTTGGGAAACTACCTCTTGGAAACAACACTGGGGTGTTATCCATAATGACCAGCTCCAACCCCAACACACATGTAGTTGGGTCTCCTTCCTTGCCCAAATTATGGAAATTAAAATGTATAGTTCATTATAACATTAGTAGCAGTAGTAGTAGTGCAACCGCTTCGAATGATCCATGTATAGACAAGTTGTGGACCATGTACTTCGATGGATCAAAGACATGGGATGGTTCAGGAGCCGAGTGCGTCTTGATTGACCCTAAAAGGAGGAGACATTTGATTTCAAGCCGCTTGGAGTTCAAGAGCACAAAAAAAATTGGTGAATATGAAGCACCCATGTTGCGCTTGCAAAATCCATTAGCCTCAACGTGGTCACACTCAAAGTGGTAGGTTTTTTAGAAATAGTGGTACGATAGGTACATAACACCATTCACTATTTATCACGTCATGTAAAAATTTACCAGCAAGAGGTATGGCAACTGATCTCTAACTTCCAAGAATTTAATATCATTGTTGTACCAAGAATGCATAATGTAGCTGCGGATGCTTTTGCAAACACATCTTCTAGAATGCCACTACTTAGGGATAGATTTACTGTTGAAATTTTTTATAGACCATATATCCCAGATAACATAGCTAATTTACGTGTGTTTGATGATATTCAACATATACTACATTTCATGGCCAATGTTGATGCCTTCAAGGATGCAATGATAGATGAAGATGAGCACGAGAAATCTTTGCAAGTTGGGGTGGATAACAAGAAAGGCCACCTCATCCCCAAAGGTGTGGTAGCTTTGGAAAAGCTTTATGGCTTGAAAGAATACTTTTAGGGGCCAAGGAATAGCAAAACCCATAGCTCTACCATGATGCATGAACTAATTAACTTGGGGATAGAACAAGATCTAACGTTCGTCAATGTCGACACATGTTACACGCAGCAGTAGTGGCAAGCCTTTGTCCGCTTGTTCAAATAGTACCGGGATGTGTTTGCATGGACATATGATGATTTGAAAACTTAAGACACATGAATAATCCAACACATCACTCCATTCAAAGAAGGGGTCAACCCATATCAGTAGAAGTTGAGGAAAGTACATCCGTCACTTGAACCCCTCATATAGAAAGAGCTCACCAAGTTTTTGGATGCACAGATCATATACAGAGTTCGTCATTCTACATGGGTTTCAAACCTTGTTCTTATACGTAAGAAGTCCAAGGAAATCTACTTGTGTGTTGATTTCTAGAACTTGAACCGCACCTCAGACAAAGATAACTACCTTGTGAAATCTATGGAGCTCATCTTGCAAATAGTATCTAGGGCACAAATGTTTTCCTTACTTGATGGGTTTTTAGGATATAATCAGGTTCAGGTAGCGGAACTTGATAGACTCAAAAATACCTTCCGTACCAAGTGGTGTACATTTGCATACAGAAAAATGCCATTTGTGCTCGTTAATGCAGGTGAAACCTTTCAGTGTGCCATGGACATCACCTTCCGCGGACTCATTGGATAGAGGGTAGTGGTGAACCTCGATGATGTGACTGTGTTTTCAAGAAAACACACCACATATGCCAAAAATATGGGATTTCCTTGAATCCCAAAAAGAGCATATTTGCAGTGTTTGAGGGGAACCTCCTTGGGCATATCGTTGCCAAAAGAGGGATCAAGATTGATCTGGAATAGGCCTGAACTATTACATAGATCCCTCACCCAGCCAATAAGAAAGCAATGCATTCCTTCTTGGGAAAGATAAACTTCCTTCGAAAGTTCATCTCGGACTATGCACAGATAGTAAAACCAATACAAGACATGATCAAGAAGGGTGCAGTCTACAACTGGGGCTAGATCAAAGAGTATGCATTCACTTGTATCAAGAAGGCTATTGCAGAAGTGCCTGCACTCTATAGCCCAAATTTCAATAAAGAATTCTTGTTATGCACCTTCGCCTCCAACAACTCACTCGTTGTGGTACTCACTCAGAAGGATGAATTGAATAATGAACACCCCATCTCCTTCATGACCACAAGCATGCAAGCACCCGAACTCAACTACCCTATCAATGAAAAGAAAGAATATGTAGTATATAAAGCAGTGAAATACTTCAGACCCTACTTGCTGAAGAGCCATTGCATAGTCTATGTGCCTCACCGAGTAGTTTGCTCACAGCTCGTACATCAAGAGCTGGGTGAAAGATGTGTGAATTGGATGACAGGCTTTCAAGAGTATGACCTTGACATCAGTCAAGTTCACACTGTCAAGGGTCATGGTCTCTACAAACTAGCAGCTGAGTAAGTACATGCACAGGAGGAAGAAGCAGAGCTCGCCGGATGGGAGAAGGAAATTGAAATGTATGATGTAGTGTGATCACTACCCACTGCACGCAGAAGCTCTTGGTATGAATATGTGTGCCAATACCTTGAGCACGGCACCATACCCTCTCACTTATCCATCAGACAGAAGAGGGAACTATACCTCAAAGATTTATCCTATCAATTTGTGCAGGTAGTGCTTTATAGGAAGCATAGTAACAAAATCTTGCTTAGGTGCCTGGAAGGACATGAATCAGAGAAGGTTTTGTAGATCTTCATGACGGGCCAGCCGAGGGTCACTTTGCAGGAAATACCACTACACATAAAGTTATGCGAGCCAGTTTCTACTGGCCCACATTATTCAAATATGCACATGCTTACACTCGCAAGTGCCGAGTCTGTCAGTGATGTGCTAGTAGAACACAAAGATCAACAACCCCTCTGCACCTTGTTGCAGTGACTGAATCGTTCCAACAATGGGGCCTGGACATCATCGTAAAATTTTCCCACATTCATTGAAACAACACCGCTACATTTTGACAACAAATGATTACTTCACATAGTGGGCAGAAGCAGTTCCACTCAAGAAATTGAATGACGAGGAAGTCATAAGCTTCCTCCAGTAGAACATCATCTCATGCTTTGGTGTTCCGGTATCACTTGTACTTGAAAATGAAACTTACTTTTCATCTTTGAAGCTTTATGATTTTTCATTGCAAAATGGTATTGTGTTGAAACATTCATCTAACCACTACCCACAGGGAAATGGTCTCGTATCCACGAACAAAAGCCTTATCCATATAATAAAAAATACCATTTACTCTGAGCAACATAATTGGAACTCTACCTTGATAAATGATTTATGGGCTGACCGCGTTTTCTATGAGGGCATGAAAAAGGATAAGCAGGGGGTGTGTGGAGTACTAAAGAAGGTATGTTTTGATGATTATTTCAGTGTCTTTTCATTAGAACTTACAAGCCTTTTTGCATCATGAACTTAGAAAATGATAAAGAATTGTAATAAAACATGTGAGATTAATATGCAAGACGAGAACGCTGACAATTGTCATTTCCTTATGCAGGAAGGAGAAAAAACAAGGAGTTTCCATTCTAAAGGAAAATACAAAGACGGGTTAACTGTTGTCCCTTCAACGGGAGACCGCATGCAAACAAAATCAAAGTGGATCAGCCCAGGAAAGGAAGCGGAGATATCAGCTCGGCGCATAAAAGAGAAGAAATGACTAAGGGCTAACGGTTCAGCGAATCCCTTAGGATCCTTGATCCTGATGGATCGTTGTTTTATCTATTTTTGCACTTAGATATCTCCATCGTCACCCTTATATAAGGGGCAGCACTGTTAGCTCACGGGGGAGTTAGATGTTATTATGCCTTTATGTAATTTCTTTTAAAGATCAAAACTTTGATCATCGTGTCTTGTTAAGAACTACTCTACTGTAATTTTACTTGATGCATTAATACAAACTTGGTTACTATTTCATCTTTGAGTCTGGAATAACTTCAAGCGGTGTACCCCTGGAGGCTAAGGGCCCGGCCCTGGAGGACACTTGCTCTTGTACCATTACGCTTGGTTTTTGCGTGGTTTGTTTATCGACGTGATTTGGTAATCTGGTGTGTTTTATAAGTTTACATCACATGCTATGTTATACTTAATTCGTTAAGGTTTCTAAAGACAAAACTATTGTATTAACGCTGTACCATATTACTGTTCTTTTAGGTGTTGATATAATATTGTTAGCTTTTACAGAATATTGTTGTTGTTCCATTACAGAGCCTTTCTGTTGTGCACTTGTTCCTTAACATTACAGAATTCATCTTGGAAGTTCTGTTCTTTGTGATCATTGGATCCCTGAATAATGCTGATCTATCTTGAAATGCAATCGTATTCTTTCTAACTGAGGTGATAACTAGATCAGATTACTATTCGAGTATGTTGTGTGTATATATGGTTTTCGGTGTTGTTCCATAATGTATCAGTAACCAGTGTTGTTCCATTTGTGTGTGTTATTCAATACGTCCTTAAGAGTGAAGGATTGCCGTTTGATTCCTGTAGATTATGATTAATGCATTTGATTTGATAGACTAAGATGTTACGGCTTGTTAGACTTAGTTGTTGTTCTATTTCTTAACTGTTGTTCTATTTCCGATTTGCTGTTCCATTTTAGATTTGCTGTTCCATTTTAGGTTTGTTGTTCCATTTCAGGTTTGTTGTTCCATTTCATTGCTATTCGATTTCTTTGTCGTTCCATTTCTTGTTATTGGTGTGAAGAATGATCTCAGGCTGTAGTGAGCATTGGCATCTACTGTCCAGCTCCTAGATCCTTGATCTGTTCTCTGATTTCCTTTTCCATTAGTTTCCAAAGGGATGGGTTATTGCTACTGAACCCTTGACTGATAAATTTCTTAGTGCTTTGAATGTGTGATTTAATATTTTGAAGTAGAGAAGTTGTAAACAAGCATCCATTTACTCTTGTATTTTCAAACACTATGCTACTAGCGTTACTCTGGCAAATGATAGCCTCAAACTGAGACACTCTTTGAAATAACAAAACGCTCCCGGATTGACATATTAATGTGAGGTAACTAGAGGTGAAAGAGACCCTTTTTATAGCTCCACATTTTGGCACCGTTGCTGGGGAAAGAGTGTAGCCATTTGTTCTTTTTCTCAGAGTAGTGTACGAACCTGCTAGGGAAGAATTGGGTTTTGAAAACGGAAGGTAAGAACCTACGTGTGGAGCATGTAAAAGCCCTGCTACTCTGCCCACTTTCCTGCATATTTGCTGCTGTTTGTTTAAGTAGGATTTAGTAGTTAATTTGAGTGCATGACTAAGCAGAAAAAGCCAGAAAAAAATTCCAAACCTCTACCCAAGCCAGAAAAGCTAAGGGGTCGGTGACCCTTGGCCGATCAACCTTCATAGACGAAATCTACATGAAGGCCAAATCTCAACCCTAAGTAGGACCCACGAAAGTTATTTCTAAACAACCTACTAGTTCCCTTCAGGCCACAGGTTCACCATCTGTAGCCTTTGCTAAGGTGCATAGTCAAACTGAAGAGTAGGACTTTCAAGAAATTGAAAATTCTACTCCAGAACTATTGCAGGAAGGGAATTTCAGTAATCTTTGTGAAGGAGGAGAAAAAACAGGGGAAACTGAGGAACCGAGATCTCCTATTGAAACAACTCAGCCATTGAACAACCCAGACAAAGGGAGTGTTGCAAAAATCATCTTTGAAGAAACTCAATCTCCTCAGACAATAATCCTAGATATAGGAAGTGCTATTAAAACTATTCCCGTTAAAGCCATTCCCTCTCAACCTAGGAATACGCTCCTAGATATCTCAGAAGGTTATTGGCATATATTCGACCCAATGGCTCAAAACCAGCCAAACACCCAAACATCTACATTACAATACCCCATAGTGGATTCCGTAGCAAATGCGCCTATGAAAGCAATCCCTCTTCAACATATCCCTACATTCCACAAGCTTACATCAGAAGACCTAGATGCATTTTTATTTGAATTTGATGTACTATGCAAGGGATATGATTACACCACTGACCCCCAGAAATTGAAACTATTTCCCTTTACACTAAAAGGGGCTGTTTTAAGATGGTTTATGGGATTAGGTGGCGGGGTTATAAATAACTGGGATCAAATGAAAGAATCTTTTCTAAAAAAATATCATGATTATTGCAGGTCTAGAGAACTGAAGGACGAAATATTCCAGATGATAGCTAGACCAAACAAAACATTAGAAGAGTATGTGGAACGTTTCCAGTATAATCTACAAAGATCTCCTTATGCATCACTGCCTTTACCTGATAATGTGTTGAAAACAACATTAATAAGGGGCATGAAGGAACACTGGATCGAAACATTAAACATTATGGGAAAAGGAGATATTTATCAAGAAAGTTTTGCTGACATTATTGATTTATGTATCAGGAGCTCGAGAGGCAGCACAAGAGTAAAACATGATTGGTTTGTAAGAGATAATAAAATCTCGTCAGAAGGAGTAACACGTGTAGAAATTGGAAATTTATTGGAAAATTTTAAAACTGATATACTAGGGACACTAACTACACAACTTGATATTTTGTAGGCAAAGCAGAAACAAATGGAGGCAGAATAGAATTTGGCAATCTTTTGTCCCAGATGCAGGAAGAAGCATAGCTATAAGGAGTGTCCACTGGACGCAGTCCGAACATGCGCCACTTGTACAAAAGAGCACCTTATGGAAAGTTGTCCCTCACTTCCTGGACTGAAAGCAGTATATAAGGAAGCAGAAAAAGAGCCAGAATTGGTGTATTTGCTCAACCAGTGCCGTCAGTGGTAGCCGTGACAATCTGGTATGTTTCTAGACCCAACTTCTTCTTTTCAACCTCTGCAATATAATGCTCAACAGTATAATATGTGGCAAAGTCAACTCCAACCCCCATTTTCAAACTGGCCATCACAGTCGTTTCCTTCCTCAAACCCATGGCTGAATCAGGGAAGCCAATCTGGTTGGCCGAATCTTCCTTATACCCCACCATATTGGAAAAGTAACTCATACCCACCACAATGGACTCCCCCTACTTCACAAAGCTCAGCTTGGCAGACAAACTGGCGTAGACCAATGCATCAGCCAGTAGGAACCATTCCTCTCCCTCAACCTACATTGTCAGCCTTACAACAAAATCCCCAGTCTAATCTGAAACTGCAACTCCCAGCCCAACCTAACCCCAATCCAAATAACAGACCAATCCAATCTCTTCAAATCATAGAAACACGAGAAGTGGGAGCCAATCTGAGGGAGTGTAATGATCTTCAGTTAAGATCTAGGCATATTATTGAAACCAAGGGAGATAAGACAGTTCAGCTTGAAGATTAGTTACCCAGAGAACATCTGTCACAAGAAGATGATGTGAATAAACAACAAAATCATAATCAAGCAACCACATCCTCTCCCCCGTTCCCAAAATGATTAGTCATACCTCGACCTATACAATATCATGATTTTGACATTCTAGGAGAATTACAAAATTTGTACATAAAAATTCCATTCCTCCAAGCCATTCAAGACATCCCGATATACGCAAAAAATATCAAATAATTGTGCATAAAGAAACCAAGGAGGAATATAACAAATAATCCAAGAGTCCAAGTACTCGGCACTCTATCTGACTTATTATCAGGAAAAGAAACACTCGTTAAATACGAAAACCCAGGAAACCCAATAGTAACTGTCCAAATTTATGGTCAGACCCTGTCCAATGCCTTAGTTGATCTTGGAGTTGCAATCAATACCTTAACAACCACTACTTGCCAAAAGCTAGGCATTACATCTGTAGAACCCACCTCTACCTTGTTAGAATTGGCTGACTGATCTGTGGTTAAGCCAGAGGGCACACTACATGATGTCATGGTCTCTGTTGACTCCTGGGAATATCCAACCGATTTTTTGATAATAAATCCCAAAGCTGACTTGATGGACATCCATTGATTTTAGGTAGACCTTGGCTCGCCACTGTCGATGCCTATATTGGCTATCGGAAAGGAAATATGATCATAACCAGAGGAACAGATATCAAGAACTTAGTTCTATATCCTCCAGCATAGCCAAGTGTCACAATAGTCAAAACTAATAGGCACCCTGTATCATACCTTACTGATAACATTAGATCTCCATTAACTATACAAGAGGCACTTGATTTCAAAGACCATTCAGAAGACGATGCCATTAATAATTTCATTAGTCAAGCTGAACTCACATCTCGCACACAATGTCATATGATAAAAGCAGCATTTGATAATGAATTAAAAGAAGATCCTCTGAAAGATACACATGATCATACAATCCCTGTCACCTCTGTTGCAAATAATAAAATTGTGGAAATTGAACCGGGAAAAACCTTAAACATTAATGCCAACCTCACATCCGAACAAGAAATGAAGCTCATCCATGTGTTAAGGAAATATAAAGAGACATTTGCATGGGACTACCCTGATATGAAAGGAATTGACCCCCAGTTATGTACACACCACATTTACATAGAAAAAGATGCGAGACCTGTTCGACAGCCTCAGAGGAGACTAAATCCTCATCTAAAGGATGTGGTAAAAGCTGAACTTCAAAAACTTTTAGATGTCAATTTTATCTACCCTACCTCTGATAGTAAATGGGTCTCTCCGCTTGTGGTGGTACCAAAAAAGAATGGGAAATGGAGAATCTGTGTGGACTACAGGGAGCTAAATAAAGCAA
>APFE030856649.1:291398-305925 GCA_000404065.3 Pinus taeda
ACAAAAAGACCACTTCCCTCTCCCATTCATCGACCAAGTATTAGACACTTTGGCAGGAAAGAAATTCTTTTCTTTTCTCAATGGCTTTAGTGGGTACAATCAGATACAAATTGCCCCTGAAGACCAAGATAAAACTACTTTTACTTGTCCTTGGGGAACATTTGCCTACCGAGTTTTACCTTTTGGCTTATGCAATGCTCTTGCCACATTCCAAAGGGTTATCCTTGGCATTTTTGCAGACTTAATAAATGAAGGACTTGAAGTATATATGGATGAATTTACACCATACAGAGATGATTTCGATCAAGCACTAAATACACTAGAAAAGGTCCTACAACGCTGCATTGCTACTAGGCTTTGTTTAAGCCATGAAAAATGTTATATGATGATGACGAAAGAACTTATCCTAGGACACTATATTTCAGCAGCTGGCATTCAGGTAGACCCAACCAAAATCCAAATACTTTTGCTTATTCCTACTCCCACCACTCAAACAGAGGTACATAGTTTTTTTCCATTTTCTAGTTATTACAGGAGGTTTATAGAACATTATTCACATATTGCTGCACCTTTGTATGCACTAACTGGTAACATCGATTTTCTTTGGACAAAAAAATGTGAACGTGATTTCAAGGATCTGAAGAAGCTTGTTTCCACAACCCCAATCCTTCGAGGACCAAATTGGGATTTGCCATTCCAAATATCATCTGATGCCTCATATACAGCCATTGGAGCGGTCCTTGGGTAGGAAGAGGATAGAAAACAATATGCAATTTATTACATTAGCAAAAATTTATCCCCTGTTGAATTAAACTACACTGTTACTGAAAAATAATTTCTAGCTGTAATACATGCTGTCAATAAGTTCAGACATTACATTACTGGATATCCTGTTATCTTTACACAGATCATTCTGCCATAAAATATTTAGCAACAAGCTATCACAAATGGCAGAATAACTAGATGGATGATTTTATTGCAGGAATTTGATATTACAATCAAGGATCGACCTGGAAAAGAAAATCCTATAGCCGATTTTCTCTCAAGAATGCCGAAGCCAATTGATATAGCAGCAGTTGAAGATCAATTTCCGGATGAGCATCTGTTTGTTGTGGCTGTTCAAACACCCTAGTATGCTGATGTTGCCAATTACCTAGCAGTAGGTAAACTACCAAAGCATCTAACCCCTAATGAGCGAAAACAGATTGTTCAACGGAGTACTAGATTTTCTTGGATTGGGGGCTATTTGTTTCACATAGGGGCAAACATGCATATCAGGAGATGTGTTCGAGAGGATGAAATCTTTGACATTTTGAAAGCCTGCCATGACGGACCATGTGGTGGAAATTTTGGCGATCGTAGAACTAGACATAAAGTGCTACAAATAGGGTATTATTGGCCCACGATTTTCAAAGATGCAAAGAAATTTGTCCAAGCCTGTGACAGTTGCCAAAGAGAAGGACACCCTGGTCAGTCTGATGAGATGCCTCTAAAACCACAGCTAGTCAGCGAACCATTCAAGCGATGGGCTCTTGATTTCGTTGGACTAATCAACCCATAATCAAACCAGAAAACATATATTTTGGTGGCAACAGAATATGTCACCAAGTGGATTGAAGCAGAGGCATTGCAAAGAGCTACAGAGGACTCTGTCATACAGTTACTATTCCATCTATTTGTACGTTGTGCCCTTCCAAGAGAGATAATTGCAGACGGTGGACCATAGTTTGCTTGGAACAAAATAGCTGCAACACTCAACAACTATCATGTCCAGCATAAAATCACTACTCCATACCATCCACAAGCAAATGGGCAGGTAGAAAGCAACAATAAAATAATAGAAGCAATCCTAACGAAAATCGTTGCATCACATAGACGTGATTGGGCTACCAGACTACCTGAAGCACTGTGGGCTTACAGAAAAACATGGAGAAGCACCACTGGTTACTCACCTTATCAACTAGTGTTTGGAAAACAACCCATTTTCCCCATAGAATTCTAAATCCAAACATTACGAACATCACAGGAAGCTAGCGTAGATCTAACTAAGGCACAGACTAATTGACTATAGTAGATCAATGAGCTGGACAAAATTAGGCTCTCTGCACTTCAAAACACTACTCTGATCCAGCAGTAGCGAGCTAAATGGCATGATGGTCTCATTAAAAATAAAGTCTTCCACGAAGGAGATTGGGCTCTTTTGTATGACTCTAGGTTTCAGGACTTCCTCGGGAAACTCCAGACTCATTGGTTGGGACCATACGAAATCCAAAAGGTACATGACAATGGTACCCTTACACTAATCACTATTGATGGTTCTGAATATGCCTTCAAGGCAAATGGCCACCGAGTTCGTCTCTATCACAAACCACTCACTCGGGAGTCCTTCTGCCAGCAGCTACACCAAGATTCACATATGGAGATCTTGGAGGAGGAAGAGAAGTCTTCGTCACCTCTAATTCATTAAGCAATTAACTTATTTTTATAGTTTGTACATAATTTCTTTTCTTGAATCATTTTTGTACATATTTTTGAATCAACATTTTGCTTTCTGCTATTCCTTTTTTTCAAAAGAACGACATTCTCTTTTGGCTGCTCCTTTTTCAAAAGAACAACCCCCTTTGGATCAGCCGTCATTTTACTGTAATTTGGTTTTTTTCTTTTGTGTTCTGCTGTTCCTTTTCCAAAGGAACAACATTTTTGATTTCTGTCGTTCCTTTCCCAAAGGAATGGCATTTGTGTGTTTTTGTTGTTCCTTTTCCAAAGGAACAACAATTTTGATTTCTGTTGTTCCTTTTCCAAAGGAACGACATTTGTGTGTTTTTGTTGTTCCTTTTTCAAAAGGAATAGCATTCTCAATTTCTGTTGTTCCTTTTCCAAAGGAACAACATTAGTGTGTTTTGCTGTTCCTTTTCCAAAGGAACAACGTTTTCTATTTCTGATGTTCCTTTTCCAAAGGAACGACATTAGTGTGTTATGTTGTTCCTTTTCCAAAGGAACAACATTTTTGTGTGTTTTGTTGTTCATTTTCCAAAGGAACAACATTTTTTGATGTTTGTTGTTCCTTTTCCAAAGGAACGGCATTGGTGTGCTTTGCTGTTCATTTTTCAAAGGAATAGCGTTTGTGATTTTTGTTGTTCCTTTTCTAAAGGAACGACACCTATGTGATCTATTGTTCCTTTTCCAAAGGAATGACACCTATGTGTTCTTCTGTTCCTTTTCCAAAGGAACGACATTTGTGTGTTCTGCTATTCCTTTTCCAAAGGAACAGCATTTGTGGACTTTTGTTGTTCCTTTTCTCAAAAGGAACACCACTTGTATGCTTTTGCTCTCCCTGAGAAACAACTTGTTCCTTTTGCTGTTCTAAATTGAGGATGCTTATGGTTCCTGTTCTTTCAAGTCTTTTGGAATACAGCTATGCACTTATGAAATGGAAACAAAATCACAACATACTGAAATCAATCAATCATAAATCACTATCTTTATAAGAAATTGCCCTGAATTGGTAAGAGGACAAAAGGAAGGACACACTTATTCATCATCTTTTGTTGTTATTCTTCTACTAATTCTACTCTGATTGGTTATCTCTATCATGTTGGTCCCTTTTAATCCTCTTTGATTATTATTCAGGAATAAGAGCAAAGGGTTTATATCTTCCTATTGGGATGTTAAGACTTCTTCCACCATTCCTACTCTTAAGGAGTGTTGAACCATCCTTTGTGTATAAATAGGGAAATTACTTTATGAAAAAGAAAGAAAAAAATAACAAACATGACTTATAAATTGTCAAATGCGGGATGGGGGTCTCATTAAGAGCTTGCCTACCATGATCATGAGGATGAAAGTGAAGTGGCATTCCCATTATGGCCACCACACCAGGGATATGGTCCAAAAGGTATATCAAATAAGCAACCCTTGGAATAGGAGGTCTTATCATGAGACGGCCTGCCCACTTTTCGCTCCTTCCTCATGAATGACATTATGGCTAATTGGTCACCAAGGCGGCATAGTGGCCTACATTTTGACATTACACAACATTTCCTAAGCATACACAAAGGATCATGGTTCCAAGGGTGAAATAAACAACTCTACCAAGGTTATGGACACCTGTCGGCAGCAGAGCACTGTTAATGGTATTGAAGTCACATTATTTACACCAATAGGTAAGTTATTAGCACCCTTCTGTTTCTTATGCCGTAGTAATCAATTATATGTTATTTCCCAAACCATACAATGCATGAATATATATTATCACCAATCATGAAAGAACAATTGACAATGACTGCATGAGACTCTCTATTTATGGCAAATTTCTTATCCCCAACCTTGCATCATATCACCGCAGTCTCTTACGTATTAAGCGACGCAACACTACACCTCGATTTTAGTAATTTGTTGTTTTTGTAAACATGGCATATTGTCATACGCTGTTCCTTAATGACTCTGTTTCAAAGCGGACGCAGCTCCTTTATTTGATAGTTGGGACAACCTATCACATTGCGGGGGGGGGAGAGGTTAACCTCGTCATTCTCTGGATTACGTGTCAGCTCACTATTCGGGAAGTTGTGTACTGGGGTATAACACGGCTCAACGGTATACTGTTTCTTTTTATTTTGTTTTTTCTGCATGACTTGCTGTTCAAATCTAGTTCCATTGTATACTCTACAGTGTTAGAGTTTGAACGATTCTTACGTCCGTCAACCTTTCTATGCTTCAACAGCACGAACAGCTATCGTTCGTTTGAGAGTTTACAGTGAAACCATGGGAGGAAGATCGATTCGGAGAGAACCGCAAGTGTTAACAGTCTCTGCTGCTACCCGGGAAATCCTGGCAAGAGCAGGGTGGCTGAATGATCTTAACCACTTGCAGGAGTCTAACGAGACTGTGGAAATTGAATTCTTGTAGAACTTGCAAGAGGATCACTCCACAGTGAGGGGGAAATGCATAGCAGTCACCAACGCCATAATCGCAGAAGTCTCAGGACTGCCAGCCACTAGACCTGTATGGAAGTTAAAGAAGGAGAGATTGCAGAAGATTATAGAAATCTTCCAGGACGAAGGCCAGAGCCTGACAATTCGAGGAAAGGGGGTTCTGCCAGCAGCACTAGGAGAGCCGTGGGTGGAATTGGCGAAGACCATTCAAAGCTACATCACCTGTGAAGGCAAAAAGGACGTGGTAAGACCACGCCATCTTAAACTCTTAGCTATACTAAAACAAAAATGCTCTGTAAATTTACCTGCATTGTTGAATTCATTACTGCATGATGTTGCACGGAGCATAAAAAAGGCACAGCATGTAGAGTCAGTGGTTAGTCATCATGGGTTGATTCGGTTGATAGTCAGCCATAGCCTCACCCAGCAGCAGGGCAGCTGGGATGAGCTAATTTCCATGATAAATGGGGGATTGACCACACCATCCCCAAAATGGAAACATGTCACCAGCACACCTGAGCATCTAGAAAAATGGAAACATGTCACCAGCACACCCGAGCATCCAGAAAAATGGAAACATGTCACCAGCACACCCGAGCATCCAGAAAAATGCAAGAAATCGGCAAAGCGTAAACAGGCCACCAGCACACCCGAGCAACCAGAAAAGCGCAGGAAATTGGTCCGACTAGCACGACTACGAGGGGGGCTGGAGAAGCCCCAAGAAAGCACCAGCCAGCCGGTAGAAATAGAAGATGAGCAACCCCCACAGCCATAAGAGGAAGACAATGAGAAAGAAATGCAGGAAAAGGAGGCAGAGAAATCTGCAGAAGAAAAAGAAGAGGAGGCAAAACAATATGCAGAAGAAAAAGAAGAGGAGGCAGAGCAATATGCAGAAGAAAAAGAAGAGGAGGTAGAGAAATCTAAAGAAGAAGAAGAAGAAAAAGAAGAAGAGGCAGAGCAATCTACAAAAGAAGAAGAAGAAGAAGAAGAGGAAGAAGATGAGCAATCTGAGGAAGAAGGAGACAAAGAATAAGAAGCCAAACAATCCGAGTAGGAGGAGGAAATGGAACAGTAGGGAGGCAGCCCATTGCAGGACCCATTGGGAGAAGATGAATTGGCCAAAGTTTTGGCCAGTATGGGTGAATATGTCCAACCTTCCAGTCCATCAGACCTCCATGCCGAAGAGAAACCCTAGGAGGAAAATGCACCCGAAGAATCACATGCAAAGGAGGCAGATGAAGAAAATCTGCCTGTTCATGATGAAAATATGACAGGAGATGCTGAACAGGAACAATCTGTTCCTAACCAGAAGACACCAGAAGAAAGTCCAAAGGAAATAAGGGCAGAAAAAGAAGTCGCCCAACAAATAACATAACTAATTAGGGTTCTTGCCCCAGAGCAGCCAGAGAAGAACATTGAAGAAACACCCCAAGAAGAAAATCAGGAAACTAGTCACAGTCCAGGCCGCAGTGAACAACCTATTGTTTCTTTTGAGGAAATCACAGAAATAAGGGAATTGCGAAAGGAACAACAGAGATTATTGAACATAATAGTCTAGCTCCACCAGTAGATTAGGATTCTAAAGGCAAGGCAAAGGGTAAAAAGGACTTCGGGAAGGAAAAATCTGGCCACTCCAGCAAAACCCCTCAAGGCAAAAGGGCAGAGGACCAGAATCCATCCTGCTGTTCAAAACCTTGTCGGAAGCCAAGCTGTTGTTCCAAATGATGCTAAGAAACAGACTACTGTTCCAATTGAAAAAAGACAACAATGGACTGATATTCATGTTAAAATAGAAATGGATGAAATGTTGACCCGTGATAAGGAAATTCAGACGGAGGCACCACTTTCGGGAGTGATAAGGGTTATGAACTCAAAGCAACGTAATAAGAAAGTTCAGGTAAAACTCCCGGCCTCCACTGCTGCATGGAAAAGGGATCCAAAAACAGTAACCCTACAAAAGGGTTTGAAGCAAGCTCAATAAAAAGTAGAAAACCTTAGAGAGCAAACAGTCCCCCAAGAAAAGTATGAAGAGCTACAACAATAGCTAAGGAACATCAATCTATCTGAAAGCCAGGCCTTTGAAGGGTGGCGAAGGGAACAAGAGAAAGTCGCGAAGGTAACTCGTAGGTTAGATGTAGTTATCAAGCAAATGGATACCTTATCTTCTTTATACAATGACGTCCTAGCATGTAGAGCCCCTGCTAAGAACTATGCCTTATTTTTAATGGAAAGATACTTACAATTGAAAATAAACGCTGTTAAAGCAGGTGCTCCCATACAAATTAACACCATCAATGATTTTATAAACTGCTGTAAGCACTACGGGTTAAAATTTCAGAGACTACTGTGTGAATTTTATCTATATAACCTTGTACTAGAACAGGAGACCGAGCTGAACCCTGGCCCTTTTGTTGGGGACATTCAACTACAGGAATTTATTTCATTTGAAGTTAATCAAATTAAATGGCTCAAAGCCTATAATGCTTTCCAAAGACAAGAAAATGGATTAGATTTATGGATAAGGGCTGAGCCTAGGGATCCAGTACAGTTATGGAGAAAACATAGAAACTTCATGAAGACTCTAGGAGTGATTGAAGCATTAGGATCCATGCATGAGGTAATCATTCGGCAAGGATTAGAATACTTTTCCTCTATCAAAGACCCTGCCATTGATGCAACTAAATTCCGATATCAAATATCTATTCCAAATATCCAGCTCAAAGAACCATTTAAGTATGAGAATTTTAAATTAGCTACCAACCGATTGCAGCTCTATGGCGAAATCATTTTGAGAGCAGGGCCATCCTGGTTAGGATATAGGTTCCGGAGTCCAATTATTTGGCACCTTGCACCCAGATACCAAGCCCTGTATGAGAGGCCTGAGGATCAGACAGGCCATTTCTTTGACTACCTAGTTACGCATCATGGCTGTAGGCCTTCACATGAGATTCCATCTCCAGCCTATTCACTCATTGCCTTACACGTCAACTACAATGCTTTCATGAGGGCATGAAAAAGGATAAGCAGGGGGTGTGTGGAGTACTAAAGGAGGTATGTTTTGATGATTATTTTAGTGTCTTTTCATTAGAACTTACAAGCCTTTTTGCATCATGAACTTAGAAAACGATAAAGAATTGTAATAAAACATATGAGATTAATATGCAAGACGAGAACGCTGACAATTGTCATTTCCTTATGTAGGAAGGAGAAAAAACGAGGAGTTGCCATTCTAAAGGAAAAGACTAAGACGGGTTAACTGCTATCCCTTCGATGGGAGACCGCATGCAAACAAGATCAAAGCGGATCAGCCCAAGAAAGAAAGCGGAGATATCAGCTTGGCGCAGAAAAGAGAAGAAATGACTAAGGGCTAACAGTTTGGCGAATCCCTCAGGATCCTTGATCCTGAGGGATCGTTGTTTTATCTATTTCTACACTTAGATATCTCCGTCGTCACCCTTATATAAGGGGTAGCACTGTTAGCTCAGTGGGGAGTTAGATGTTATTATGCATTTATGTAATTTCTTTTAAAGATCAAAACTTTGATCATCGTGTCTTGTTAAGAACTGCTCTACTATAATTTTACTTGATGCATTAATACAAACTTGGTTACTATTTCATCTTTGAGTTTGGAATAACTTCAAGCAGTGTACCCCTGGAGGCTAGGGCTCAGCCTTGGATGGCACTTGCTCTTATACCATTACGCTTGGTTTTTGCGTTGTTTGCTTATCGACGTGATTTGGTAATCTGGTGTCTTTTATAATTTTACATTACATGATCTGTTATACTTAATTCATTAAGGTTTCTAAAGACAAAACTATTGTATTGACGCTGCATCATATTAATGTTCTTTTAGGTGTTGATATAATACTGTTAGTTTTTACATAATACTGTTGTTGTTCCATTACAGAGCCTTTGTGTTGTGCACTTGTTCCTTAACATTGCAGAATTCATCTTGGAAGTTCTGTTCTTTGTGATCGTTGGATCCTTGAATAATGTTGATCTATCTTGAAATGCAATTGTATTCTTTCTAACTGAGGTGATAACTGGATCAGATTACTATTTGAGTATGCTGTGTGTATATATGGTTTTCGGCGTTGTTCCATAATGTATCAGTAATCAATGTTGTTCCATTTGTGTGTGTTATTCAATACGTCCTTGAGAGCGAAGGATTGTCGTTTGATTCCTGTATATTATGATTAATGCATTTGATTTGATAGACTAAGATGTTACGGCTTGTTAGACTTAGTTGCTCTTCTATTTCTTAACTGTTGTTCTATTTCCAATTTGCTGTTCCATTTTAGATTTGCTGTTCCATTTTAGGTTTGCTGTTCCATTCCAGGTTTACTATTCCATTTCATTGTTGTTCGATTTCTTTCCCATTCCATTTCCTATATGCCGTTCCATTTCTTGTTATTGGTGTGAAGAACGATCTCAGGCTGTAGTGAGCATTGGCATCTATTGTCCAACTCCCAGATCCCTGATCTGTTCACTGATTTCCTTTTCCATTAGTTTCCAAAGGGATGGGTTATTGCTACCGAACCCTTGGCTGATAAATTGCTTAGTGTTCTGAATGTGTGATTTAATCTTTTGAAATAGAAAAGTTGTAAACAAGCATCCATTTACTCTTGTATTTTCAAACACTGTACTACTAGCATTACTCTGGAAAATGATAGCCTCAGACTGAGACATTGTTTGAAATAACAAAACGCTCCCGGATTGACATATTAATGTGAGGTAACTAGAGGTGAAAGAGACCCTTTTTATAGCTCCACACCCTCCTTGCTTGACTATTTAGCAAACATATTTTTGCATGATGGTCACAATGTCACACTTGAAGCCATGTTATCGTCATGCACAAGGTCTTGCTTCATTTGTACAAGTTGTATTCACTATGTAAACATTCATTGCAATCACACACGAAGTTCTATGCACTGTCACAAAAGTGTTATCGTGGTCATTCAACGATCCATCACAAGTTTCGCGCTTGTCGCTCGCATCATCGGTCAGTCATGTTGAGTATATGTTGTCATGATGGTTTGAGGTGTCTTGTCATGAAGTCATGTTGAGTGTGTGTTCGCAAGGTCGCATATGCAAAAATTCACTCACTCACACACTTAGTAATTTTTCTGAAGTTCTGATGACCCAATCATCCTCTAATAGCCAAACCTCCACCCTAGAATCGACTATACCGACTGTCACCTAGAACAATGTAGAAGTTTACAACAAGCCATTTTAATCTGCGTTGCTCGCAAGCTAATCAACTTAGCCTCCTGCTGGTCAACCGGGAAGTGACCCTGGGACTCACTCCCCTCAATATTTGCACAAAAGTTATAGACCTTGCCCACGCCATCGACTGAGGAAAGTAGACATTTTGGACAGACACCTAGTGTCTGTCCTTATCTCCCTCAAAAAGTTGCACAGTTTTTCCAGCCAGCCACCCAGTCATCTGGTCGGCTGCTCACTTAGAAAATTGTGCATATTTCATGAGCATTACCTCAATTTCTCAGCATCCCGCTCATCTTAGAAACTACACAGAGGTGTTTAGTAGGTCAGCCTCCCAACAATTATGCAGTTTTTTTCACCAACAATCCCACAGCCCACTGCCAGCTCCCTAAAAAAATACACATTTTTTCCCGGTAAGCCTCCTACAGCCCGTTGCCAGCTCCTTGGAGGAATTGCACATTTTTTGCTTCCAAACCCCTCTACTGCTTGTACTGATTCCCTCTATAAATTGCGTAGATCTGCCCTCCAGCCATGCCAGATCCTGAAAATAGTCACTACTCATCTAGATTGTCTATCCTAGTCTCCCAGTGACTTCTGCATAAATTTCACCAACAATGCCTAGAGCTCGCATCCCAACTTAAAACTTGCCTTGCATAGTTTCATAGCTTTGTCCACTCTCCTGGTCACTTGCATCTGAAAGTGGACAATAATGTATCATGGTAGACTAGAAGGTTTGTGGATTTGATGTCATCTCATCATGAGTGATTGCATATATAGTTATATGGATAAGACATGACACAACGATGGATAGGATGAACCAGGACAACACATGCGAGGATATTTTTTTGTGAATGGAAAAACAAACAATGCATGTGAGGAGAATTTTTTTCAAAAAGACAATGCATGTAAGGAGAATTTTTCACGAATGGATGAACATGTGAAGCATGCCAAAGTACAAGCAAATGAGTGACGTGCACATGCAACATCAATCGACACCAAGACCATCGATGAATTCACACGCCTTGGCATGTGGAGGTGAAGTTGTGATACCTCAAGAGCACATCCATCACTCAACAGCACTAAAACTCGACATGGACACCACCAACAGCGTGAACATACTAGCACTATCGTGTCGAGTCATGTTGACCACATCACTACTATGGGCCATACTGTTGTAAATCAATGTAATGTAACATTGAAGTCCAAGATACCCACATGTCATACAAAAATTCATGTAAAACTAAAGAGTAAAATAAGTCAAACAATCATGAGGGAAGTCGAACTATCACAAGGGCCGGTTTTACCCTTGGCTATAAATACCTCCTCATCTGTACATGCAAAGGACTTTTCACCTTGGCTCCTCCCACATAGCCTTGAGAGTCCATAGTCTTTTATTTGATGAGCGAACAAGGGCTCCAATGCCCCTTTCATGAGGTTAGTGATGTATGGTGTACCGATGTGTCTTGTAACTTTTGCTTAATTCAGAAGCTTGATAACATGCTAGCATGTTTTCACACATGTATTGTGACTATTGTAAGACTAATATTGAACACTTATAATATGTGTTGCTTTAACCTATATTAAAACAGTTGAACTCCTTCGGTTGCTCTAATACATATATTGATGAAAATGTGTTGTGTAAGTTGTTAACATTTTCCTTCCCACGTGGGTTGCCTCACTAGATGTCAAACAAAAACTTTCACATAAACTTGTTATAACGACTGTCTCACTCCATGCAGACTACCCCGTTGGGTGTTATACATGCTATCTTCTCCTATGTGTTGTGACTACTACATCTGTGTGGACTAATCCTTTGGAAGTTGTGCATGTCCTATTGTGTTGTGTGTCTTTGATAGAGTTGGGACATTTTCCCTA
Organism: Pinus taeda; assembly: GCA_000404065.3. Lineage (NCBI taxonomy): Eukaryota > Viridiplantae > Streptophyta > Pinopsida > Pinales > Pinaceae > Pinus > Pinus taeda. The sequence goes on from APFE030856649.1 coordinate 303,428, forward strand.
TCGACTGGAGACTCACTTCCACTCACTCTCTCTGTGATGAAATATTCTTGACACAAGTAACACTATCACTCACCAGGCACGTGTACCTCGAAGAAAAATCATACCACTCTCACGTGCTGATAAGAAAAAGCTAAGGCAAGCATTTAGGATAATGACAACTGAGCCATCATACCAGATGAGACTTCCACACCAAATAGTGTTAGGTCTAGCTGGGACTTCATACCGGGGAGATCCCCTAAATGTTGGTGGGTTTAGCACCATCAACACAACCATTTATCTTGGATAAGAGTCTCGAATCCTATCTTATCCTACTGTTGATGCCTCGAAAATCACTACAACAACAATGGGGGATAACCACCTCGTCCGGACCTTAAAGCAGCTCCTTTTCCGTTTGGTGTGGTGGCTCCGACTGGTTTAACTAGGTCCAGTTACCTTCTCCCTATTGCTATTGGTTTATGATATATCTTTACCTACCAATGGGCAGGGATATCAGATCAATTCTTCTTGCTGATCAGGCAAGAGAATGACCCTTAAGCTGATTTGGGTTCAGCCAAGCCACAATTAAAATTTTGCCTCTTCGAGGAGAGGACTTAAAAGAATGTAGAAAAAACGCAAGCTTATTCTATAATGCCAGCAAAAGAAACTAATCTAAATCCTATCTTAATTAGGCAGATATAGATCTAACCAACTAAGAGCAAGATAATTAAAGTATTGAGATTTAAATATGTTTTGTTTATAATGAATATCAAGTTAATGAAGTAGTTCAATTAACTGATATTATGGTTACCAAAACACATCCTATTGAGACCTTTAACTGAAATAATTAACCAACAACATTCCAGGAAGTAGTTCACAAAAATGGTATTGATTATCAAATCAATAAATCCAATAATTAAATGATAATATGTGGAAATAGTTCATTACACATTATTATTCAATAAATTAGTTTTAATAAGACAGATTTCTGAGTAAATAGTTACTCAGAAATAAGAAATGAATTCATAAGAGCAGAGATACATAATAACAACATTGAGACAAATTACCCATATTGACAATAGTGCACAAACATGAATAAAATGAGACATTCCTGTTACCATAAAAATGAAACTGATATTTGAAACAATAATATTAAAAATACCAATTTATTGGATCCATTTCTCTGATCTCGGTCTCCAACAGTCCTTTACATTGCTTGAACTTCTACCTTCAAAACTAGAGCCACAATAGTGCAAACTTTTCCTTTCATACATAATTCAAGATACAAAGGAAAAACCCTCAATAATCCCCAGATCTGAGATTTTCTTTCCTCCCTCCTACAACTCTAAATTCCTATTACAGTAGTTTTTTTATAAGTCTAAAATTGCAGAGGAGAGCAGCCCCTAATTACATTCTGCAATCTATTATTTATACTATTTGCAAAGGAATTTTGGAGATGAGAGTTTCTTGAAGAGAAATTTGCTAAATACAATTTTATTTGTTCAAAAGTCCAATATTTAATTGTTGGAGCCTTCTCATTGATTGAAATCCTCTTCTCCATATCTCTTCTACTGTTTTCCTGCAAGAAGAAATCAAAATAAATTAAAATGCAACAATAAAATCAAAATGGCATTGCTGGCATTAAATCAAATCCAATCAAATTCTATTTAAATAAATAATTGAAAATAAAATATAAGCTCTCTATTGAGGCCTGGGATAGTTTGATTGGCCAAGAATATTATTAACCAATGGATTTGCAATTAGAAGAGGCTTTGGACAAATGAAAATGAAGAAAATAACTCAGAAAATTGATTTTTGTTTTTAAAATTCGGAGCTTGATCTTCTGCCTGATTTTTGACCCAATAAATGATTAAATCTGTTAGTGAAACCTCCTAAAAAATGTTCTCCTTGATTTTCGCTTTCTAATGAGCCATCCTAGGCCTCATTTGGCCAAGTATAACTCAATCTATGAGCCTCCAAAGTTGATGGGTCAAACCTGGCATGAATCTGGAAATTCTGTTGCTGGGCTAAAAATATTGTAATTAAAAACTAATCCTAAATTAGTCTCTAATTAATTCTAATTTAATTACTAATTATAAACTAAACTAATTGTTAATTAATATTAATCTATTTATTAATTTAACTATCTGATATATATAATTAGCTATTTATAAACAAATTTAATCTAATTAAAAAAGTAATTAATATTACTCTAAAATGATATTAAATTTTAATAATCAAATAAATATTTTATAAGTTCATTAAATGATTAATTTAAATCCATTATTAATTTTTATATTAAATAATTTAAAATATTAAATAATTACTTTGATATATCATATTAAACTAAAATATACCAACCTACCTTACTTTACTCATTCCTAACTAACTTACCTGTGAATGAATGAGTGTTACATTAAACAAAACCAAAACTTATAATGTTAGTGTTTTTTAATATATGTTCCATGGCTTTTATTTATGAGTAAGTCGAAACTTAAAACAAATATTAAGTTAATGCTCCT
>APFE030856649.1:313163-325086 GCA_000404065.3 Pinus taeda
TACAAGAGGCCTTGTTCATCCCTATAAGGCTATATCTTTAATGAGGAGATCCATGTCCAAGTAACCAAGGAGAGAGAGGCTTGTTCCCCATTCCCAACAAGCTTTGCAAGGCATGTGTTGCTGATCACCCAGCCAAAGGAGGATTTGACGTCAGAACTTCGTTGTATTCTTCTTTGTTTATCAATAATAATAGACGACTATCATTATGGTTCCACTCTCATTATCTTTATAATGATGTTTGAGTTATATCCTTTCTGACTGATATCTAGTTGCATTTCTTGGATTTTATGCTTTTATTTGTGTTGTTCTTTGCATGTGCAGGTGTCCGTTCATGAGGATCGTAGGGATTGTGACCAGCTGGAGCGGAAGAACAGGAGAGACGACTCTTCTACAAATACTAACGTTGGATTCGAGGTAGGCCCTCATCATCTGTATTTAATTTGCAATTAAGAACATGCGTGTTAGCGTTGTTTGATTGTTGCTAGACCCCATTTAGGCTAGTGGGATCGCCTTTGTCCACAGAGGGGATTTACCTCCACAACAATGTTCCTTAGCAGTTAACGCAAGGAAGGGGAAAGATAAAATTTCTCATTCCAAATCAGATTCTTATCATGGAGGTAAGAAGAAGGACATGGTGAAAGTTAAATTCTTTCATTATGACAAGATGGGTCACTTTGCTACAAATTTCACATTGAAGAAGTCCAAGTAGAAGTCCTCAAGAGGAGTGGCAGGTGAGGCTTTAGCTTACCAATTTGAATTGGACTCTTCCCTCATTGCATGCATTGTGTCTTCAATGATGTGAAGTGTCTAGTACTCAAACAGTGGAGCTTCTTTCCACATTACTGGCGATAAAGAGTTATTCAGTGAACTCAAGGAGAAATATCTCAAGATGCATATCAACATGGGTGATGATGGTAAGTATAGTGTTACTGGTGTGGGCACTATTACTTTTCAGAGGAAGCATGTGGATCCACATACCTTGAAGAATGTTATGTATGTACCCAGACTGATGAAGTACTTGGTATCCATTGCCATGCTTGAGGATAGAGGATATGATGTGATCTTTTCGAAAGGAAAGGCATTCCTTCGACACATAGCCACGGGTCAAGTAAAGAATATAGGGATTTGAGTTCAGAATCTCTATAAGATAGAGATAGAGGATTGTGCTACCTTGAGTTCAAAAGAAGAAAATATGTTGAGCCGAGACATCGACTAGTTGTGGCATAGGTGATTAGGCCACTTGCATCATGGAGATTTGAATATATTGCAACAAATCTCTACCAGTCTTCCCAAAGGCACGCTTGAGCAAGTTGATACATGCGAAGGTTGTACTTTGGGAAAATACACCAAGTCTTCCTTTGGAGATAGAGACAGTCGAGCAGAGTCTATTATGGAGAGAGTCCATTTAGATGTGTGTGGACCATTCTCAATAGTATCCACTACCAAACACAATTATTATGTTATATTTGTAGATGACTATTCTCATAAATGTTGGATATTTTTCATACAGAGAAAGGATCAAACATTCACAAAGTTTTTTGAATTCAAATCATTGGTCGAAAAAGAGTAAGGCAAGAAGACTAAAACTCTACGGTGTGATAATAGTGGAGAGTATGTCTCCAATGAGTTTAAGAAATTTTGTGTAGCGGAAGGGATTAAATGAGTGTTGACGACACCTCATAACCATTAACAGAATGGGGTTGTTGAGAGGAAGAACATGAGCATAGTAGGGGCAGAAAGGGTGATGTTACATCATCAGGGTCTACAGCTATACTTGTGGGCTGAGGCATGCAACACAACGGTTTATGTTCAGAACCGTAGCCCACATCTGATACTTGAGAGTAAAACACCAGAGGAAGCTTATTCCAGTAAGAGGCTAGATGCCGGTCACTTCAGGATTTTTGGGTCATCTGTTGATTTCCATGTGACAAAATATGCACAGAAGAATCTTGAGCCAACAGTAGAGTTGGGGATCTTTGTGGGGTACACTAATACTCCCCACAACTATTGAGTGTACATATACCAATTCAATGATAGTGGTTCACAGGGATGCCAAGTTTGATGAGGAGAAGGCTGTGTGTGTATCCCTTGAGAGGGATATTGAGCTACATGCGGAGGAGGAACTTTTAGTTCCTAAGGTTAAGTAGCCTCAAATTGATGTGGAGTAGCCTGAAGGTTTGAAACCTTGGACCGTGAGTTGCATGTATACCGACTCAAGGGAGTGTTGTATGGGTTGAAGCAAGCACCCCGTGCTTAGTACACCAGGATAGATAGCTAATTCACTGGGTTGGGCTTCATGAAGAGTGAAGCAGATGCGAACTTGTATCACATAATGGTGGAATGTAAGCTTCTGATCATTGTACTTTATTTAGAGGATCCCATACTGACAGGTGATGAGAAGTTCATCAAATATTGCAAAGAGGAACTTGCAAGAGAGTTTGAGATGAAGGACATGGGGCTCATGCATTACTTTCTTGGCATGGAGGTATGGTAGGGAGATGGGGAGTTGTTTGTTTCTCAAGGAACGTATGCCAATGAGATACTCAGGAGATTCCGCATGGAGAGCAGTAAACCCATGGAGACTCCTCTAGATAGTAACTGGAGGAAGGAGGATGCTACTTCAAGAGAAGTAGTGGAATCTACTGTTTACAGAGAGCTTGTGGGTTCACTCATGTATTTGGTGAAAAAATGACCAGATATGTGTTATGCAGTTAATGAGCTTAGTCAAGTGATGGTTAGGCATACCAACCTGTAGTGGAAGGCGGCAAAGCATGTATTGAGATACCTCATAGGCACAACTCAGTTTGGGTTGTGGTACAAATGGACAGAGGGACTGAAGCTTCAAGGCTTCATCGATGTAGATTGGATGGGGAGTCCATTTGACAGGAAGAGTAGATCAGGAGGGACCTTTGGTATTGGGCCAGCTGCAGTTTCTTGCTACAACAAGAAATAGAGATCGGTTGCACTCACTTTGGCAGAGGCAGAGTACATGGCTACAAGTCCAGCAACATGTGAGGCTATCTGGATGAGGAAGATCTTAGTTGGTTTGTTTGGTCTGTAGATGGATCTGATAGTGATTTATTGTGATAATCAGAGATGTATCAAACTCTCTGAAAATCCCTTTTTTCATGATCAGTCCAAGTATATAGATATCCAGTATCATCATCTCAAAGATTGTGTATTGAGGTGGATCATGTTGTTAGATTACATTTCCACAGAGGAGCAAGATGCTAACATCTTGATAAAGCCATTGCTAAGATGTAAATTTGAGTTTCACAGAGAGAAGATCGGGGTAGTGGATAATCCCTTTCTTGTTGAGAGGGAGTCTTGAGAAATGGAAACAAGAAATTCTAGTTTAATTTGTCCTTGAATTAAATTGTGAATTAAGATAGAATTATTTTCTCATAGAAATTTGAAAATAATTAATTTAGTTTAATTAACTTAATTAATTTAGGAAATTTGAATTGGAAGTCATTTAGAAGACATGTATATGTTCTCCCTAACTTATAGGCGTTAAGGATGAGTTATGAATGAGTTGTAATTAGTTAACTCAGTTTATTGAGTTAAGTCAAGTTAAATTAGTTCCAATCAGTTTCAGGAACTAATAGTGAGTAAACAATGAGTTGGGACACTAGTGACCTAATTAATGCTACTGTAGTTAACTGAAGATTCCACCATTGGAAACTCATGCATATCGATTCTGAGAAAGACCCAGTTGAGACTGGATTGCAGGGATAGTGTACTAATTTTCTTAGATTTTTCTGAGTTGCACTAATAGTACTTGCAATCAAGAACATTTCCTTGAGGGATTGTGTTATTTTTAGAGGCTTTATTTCCCTTTAAATACAATCTATGATTCATAGGAATTACAAATTGGAATAGAGAGTTGGAGGGCTTGTGAATTGGCTAAGCTTTGGCCTTGAGTTTGCTTATGAGTTGGAGATTGAATTTGCTGAGTGTTGTGATTGTTCTAGAGAGAACAAGCATTGTAATTTCATCTTGACTTTCCAGATTAATACAAAAAGATGTGGGGTTTTGAGTTGTGGCTTTCCCCGTATATTTATTATGTTATGTGGCTTTGATTATCTTCCTTGATTGATTATTATTTGCTTGATGTTTATGGGCTTTCGTTGTAAAGAGTAGAAGTATATTCTTATCTCTTGTTTTAGTAGATTGCATGATCTTGTGAATATATAGGTTTTTCTACAGGAAGTTGAAGCCTTAGATATCAAAATAAAAACAAAATAAGGGTATAGTATCCATAGGAGGTGCTAGAACTATGGGGTTAAGGTAATTCCATCACACCATGGATTCACAGGACTAAAAACCTTGGTGTATTATAGTAGGAGAGTAAGAAGGTGAAAACCCTAGCTTCACAGTGTAGAACATGGAAGGAAGGGGCAAATAATGTTGAATGAATAGCCTAGAAAATATTCATTTTTATAATTGGTCATGATAACGCATATCCATGATTCGATTTCATTAAATGATATGGAATGTCAACCTATAACCTCATCATTTGGTGGGGATACACTAGTAAGCATGTGCATGACACATATATAGGCCCACGCATCAAAGAGTTCTAAGGTTACAAGCGGTGTGTCGAGGAGGAAGGGGTACTAGGGGATAGCGTAGACCTAGTTACTAGAAGTATATGAAGACTAGTGGGGTTTGCGGGCTAGGTCTTGGAAGCTTGTAAAATATGGTTATAGAATTAAAAATCACTATGGCCTATATAATCCATTTGAATTAAACAAGGATCAGATCATTTAAGGTTTGATCCCATCTTTTCTTACAGTAAGCCTAATATCCATGTACGAAAAGGAGACTCTCTTAATGACAATATTAAAGGTATGATACTAGTTATAATTTTTTATTATGAATGATGATTAAGGAAAACTCATAAGAAATTCTTACAGATTGATATACATTTTGGAGCATTAAGTAGAGGAAGAAAATCACAATGCTTATAATCCAATGGTAAGAATGATCTAAAATAAATAGAGATATTATTGAAAATAATGCAGATTGCAGATCATCAATTGGTAAGAGAAAAGAAGATAATGCATCAGACATAGTAACAAGAGGAGAATTTGTACTAATCAATATTCCCATTCAATATTTGACTTTGTACGAGTATAAATAATTTTTTTAAGGGTTTATTTGGAGGTACATTACATATTGTCAATGCCTTGCAACAACATATTCCTCCTTATTTTTATAGGAAACTTTGTTGTGCTTCTTCTAGAATCACATGCTTTGTTTTCATAGTTATTTCACTTATAACATTCAACATGATAAATAAGGGGAGAAAATGAATTGTAGTTTCTATCATCATACTCATTAAGGGTTTTATTTTTGTTGGTCACATAACCATTCTTTGGGATCATATAATATCCTTTATTTTTATCTCTTGGATAATCTCTTATGACATATCCTCTATAATTTATTGCTTTATTTCCAAAATTATTACAAGAAAAATAATATCCATGAAATAGGTTTTGATATCTAGTGATGACAATCCCTCTTGGTAGAATGTCCATGTAGACTTAGATAGATAATGATATGGTACATTTTAAAGGATCTCCTAGATGTTAGGTCACCAGTTCAATTACCACCTTATTCAGGTGTTATTCTTGGACATGACCATGATGTAGCCTCACCTTTGCCGAAACTACAAAACAAATTATTATTTTGTCCATGGGGTCTTTGATAGATGCTGTTTAGGTGCACTGTTTAGGAACTTCTAGATGTTAAGTCACTGGTTCAATTCCCCACCCTATTCAGGTATTATTCTTGGACCTTACCATGATGTACCCTCAACAATACCAAATTTACAATAAAAAAGACAATCCCATTTGGTGGAAAAGATCTTTTGAACTCATTCTTATTGCTCTTGAGAGAAAAATGAGGTCTATGTTTTTCCTCGTGTCCTTTCCTGGTGTTTCCTTCATTATTGATAGAGAGTTTGAGAACATTAACATTCGTTTTAGGATTTTCTTCAGTTTCCTTTTCTAATGGATTTGTGATTTCTTCTCCCTTGGACACCTTATGATACTAAGATTTGTATGGATAAAATATGGCATTTGGAAACTTATAATATCATCTAATATTTTGTTACTCTTTCCTAAATTCAAGCTTTGATTAAACTGACATTTTATTTCTCTAGTTCCTTTCTTAAATAAATGACCTCTACTTCTAGCTTCTCACAATTTTCTTCTTTTTTGTTTTTAGTTGGATTCTCACCACTTCTTCTAACCTCTTTGTATCCTCTAGTTTCCTCTTTAGGATGGAAATTGTTGTTTCATAAAGATAGTAATATTTCTTCTAATATTCCTATAATATATTCCTCCTCTTTTTAATCTTTCCTCTCGTTCTATCTATTTATTCTAAGGTACTAATGAGTTATACTTTGAGAATTACTTCCCCATCAATGTCCTCTTCCTCTAAATTTGTTTTCTCTTTCATGTTCTCTACATTGTTGTCATCAATAAAATTTGTAGCCATCACTATGAATATCAATTCTTCTATGTCAACTTTCTAAGAATATCCATCAATTTCCTTTAAAGGGCTACTATCTTCTCTGAAGTAAACATTTTTTTCTTGGAGCATGTTTTTTTTATATAGGTTCTACTTAAACTTTTATGTTATTATTCATCATCATTTTATTCCCATTTTTAATATGGACATTTGGTAGGAAAATTTCCTACTCTACCATAATTCAAATATTTTAATGGTATACAAAATTTATGTTTGTTAGATCCTCTTTATAGATTTCTTACGAAATATGCTTCTTCTACATATAACTCATAGCTAGAATAATCACGAGCTTTGTATCTTATTGTATTATTTGATTCTTTGAAGGATTCTTACTTCAATACTGGCATTTCTTTTCTTGTCCTCATTTCATATGCAAAAAGGACCCATACAAATCATTTGTCTATATGTTTTCAAGATAGTTAATTTATTGAATAGCCTATACCTTTCCACACATCTTAAGGAGAGCGATGTCAACACCTTTTGCACAACCATTGGTTATTTAACCCCCTCACCAAGTCATGATGCCTTCACTCAATGAACCTCTGACATATCACGTGTGTTTGTGGCATATGAAACAATACCCCTTATTTGACTAGATATTGGAAAATGCCTATAAAAAATGACATTATTTAACCCCCTCTCGAAACAAACCCAATACACCTTTCAAATTTTAAAAACTCCTACATTCACGAGAAGTTGTAGCCATCAATTTCTTCATTAACATTTTGTATGCCACTTTATATTTTTTCATTAACTTTGAGCTCCATTTTTTATACCTTCTAATATAAAGTTAACGTACACTCTATTATATTCTCTATATAGTATCTCATTTCTTCATCAATATATATGCCCCAATATGTGCACATGTGGTTTGGTATTGTTCGCCCAGTGAAGCCCTCGTGCACCAAGTCTTATGATGTTGTTGATAAATTCATCCAGATGAAGGAAGAGTGTTGTAATACTTTCTTCATCTTTCATCTTCAAAATCTCAAAATAGAATTCATGGTTTTTGCATTATTCGCACAAGTATTCTTACCATATTGATCAGATGGAGGAGTTGGTTGAGCTACACAACCATCCACTATAAATTTCCAAATAGTAAACCCAAGATACGTTAGATAATTTTGCATCCTCCATAAGGCATAGTTTGTTCCAAAAAAAAGTTGAGCTTTGTTTGTGAAGGATCCTTTATGACTAGCCATGTGTGCCTATGTGATCTCCCTTCCACTGTTTAGAAAAATTTTGAAGGAGATTTCTATGATACCAATAGAATTCACACTTATACTAAGAGGTGGGAGGTAGGGTCAGTGAGTATATGAAATTTTTATATATTTAAACATTAAAGAAAATGAAGAAAACAATTACATATGGAGAAAATGAAACACAAGGTCTGAGTGGAAGCCATTTTTGGGAAAAAACCGAAAATCTTCTTTTCTATTAATTATGTCTACTATAACAATAATTTGTCAACACCAACCTATTAGAGATACCAATCCCCACTATTGCAAGTGTTTGCAGCCACCAACCTACGAGAGAAATTAATCCCAATTCTCTCATTTAGGTAAATGAAATTTCATGTTCAATGGTAACTTTTAGTTTCAATTTGAATAATCAATCTCTTCATTTTGATCCCGATCAAGCTTTAACAATAGCTTCTAGCATCAACATGATTTTCTCAACAATTCAATCCACTAGTCATGGAGCACCAACAACATATATTCAAGTGGTTTGTCATTGGGAGAGAATAATAACATCTGAATATTTTCTCGAAGTTGAATAACTTTACAAAATGCTAGGGAGTTAAAAACCTTAAATTTGAAGTGTATGTTGGCATATCATGTAGATGCTCTAAAATCATTAACAAAGAAAAACCTTTTCAAAACAAAAGTAATTTGGTCTGAATTATGGCAAAATTTTCCATCATATGTTGTATAATTCACTATGAGTTCATGGTAAGAGGAACTAGAATACCATAGAATATAGGAGTTTGTACACTATCTTTGTTCTGGTGTAAAAGGCAGTATGTGACTGTGGCCTTACATTCAGTTCATGTTACTAGGTCATTGGGCCTCAAAAACTCCATAATCATGTGTTATACTAGATTATCGTTGAAAAGGCTGAAATTTGTTAATACTTAAAAACCTTGCAAAAGAAATACTTTTCAACCCTTTTCAACACAAGCATTTTTGTTGACTATCAATAATATCTATATTAGTTGCATCCCTTGGCATGAGGTTATCAGAATACCATAGCACAAAGCACAACAATATTTGTATGACTTCACTCATTAAAATTGATGTTAGAATTAATGCTTACAATAGTATAGTTGGTTTTGATTTATTGGAGGTTGTTGAGATATTCTCTCAACAACAATATCCTAGTTTATAATCTATTGGATCTCATGTGTACTATATTCATGTGATGTATTTTGGTTTGAAAGGGAATATATGAATAATTTTTATTTGGTGTGCAATGATGTTTTCTTTGTTGGTATCCGAGCCCTTTTGGGCCTCGCTCCGTTATGGGAGAGACTAGGAATAGGGAATATGAAGTGATTTCAGTATTTAAGAGTATATGTTATTTTGTTAAGAGTTTTGTGTATCATTGTGAAGGTGACATCATGGAGAAGATATTGAGGAAACTTCTCTTAAGGAGTTATGAGAGCTTAATTTGGAGCATGAGTAGTCATGATTTATTTTGTATGTGGACCGAGATCCATGTCATAGTGTTGAACCCATTTTTATATTCAAATTGAATATGGGAGTTGAGACAATGTGTAGTATGGAGGGTAGAGGCATTTGCATTGTATAATTACAATGGATTTTGTAGAATTGTATGTGGAGGGTGTACCCATTAGTGATCGAAGCCATTGGATATTTTGCACCAAGTAGTGTAGTTGATTCAATTTTACATGTTGGAAACAAATACTAGCAATGAATAACATGACTACGTGGTGTTCCAAGTCTAGTTGTGGTAGCATATATCTATAAATTTAAGTTTTTATTTGTTGTCCTATATTTATCTGCTATCTATTTGATAGTGTCCCGATGTAAGAAATCTTTCCACATCTGCTAGTGTAGTGTCATCATCAGAATGTATTCATTCCTTTGTCTAAGTGTCCCTAGATTAGAGATCATTTATGTAAAAATGAAAGGTTTGATTGATTATGGAGAAACGTTGGAGTGTCTTTGCTACATATATTTGCATGGAGGATCCTACAACAGAATCATCATTTTATTGTAGGATTTAATCAGTATGTGCCAAAGGATTATTGAGAACCTCTCTTAATGTGTCTCCATTGACCTAAATATTCAATTATTGTTATGGTTGAGTGGTATGTGGTGTGTCCCCTCCATTTAATGTGGAATGGACATGGATGTCTTCGATCATGTGTTGCATGCCTAATGAGCATGATTATAAACCTGAATATTTGGATAACCAATGGCTTCTTGACCTCACTAGAGTTTTCAAAATAGGCAAATATCATTGTCCCACAAAATTATAATTTTGCAAATATAAAGTCCTTTCAACCTTAGAACGTGACGTTCCACTCGTGCGATTTGTAATTAAAATGCATTGATGGAAGCATTGAGGGGCTTGGGTCATTGGTCATGAAATTGTAAACAAGATACTCATTTAAGTTATGTGCTAGAGTTTGATTAATTTGAAAATAGTAGTTACGAATTGATATGGATGGCTTTAGATAATTTTAACCCGTGGTTGTGTAGTTAATTATTTTTTTTTCTTTTTGGGGGGTGTTTGCAGATGCAAAATCAATTATAAGGGAGAGTAGCTAATTCAAATTGGGGTTCTTGTTGTATGCACTTCCATGAGAACATCTCAATGATTTGATTATGTTTGCAGTTTGTTATAAAGCTAATGGGTCATGTGAAGTGAGGAACATTAGCTAAAGGTTATTTTATGTTTGTAAAATTTGTTTACATTTAGAAGGACTAGTTGGTCATGTGTGGTTGTGTGTAGGCAAGAGCATCAGTTCTTATGTTTGTGTGTTTAAGAGGTCAAGTTTTATGATTAACTTCTTAATACATTAATTATCCATACTACCTTCGTAGAAATTAATGGATGTTGAAAGCTAAGTATCCAACATGGAGTTATGTCCATAGAGTGATTTAGTTACTTGAATTTTTTTTATGTGCAAGCCTCAACGAGCTGAGTATGTCAACATTGCTAAGAATTACAAGTACATCAATGATGGTCATAAGAAGTTGTAACTGAAATGTGTCAAGTGGTAAGCTCTAATTTGTGGTGGAGAAAGAGCCTAGTCAGGGAAATTTAAAAGAGGGTGTAAGTGCTCATGATGACCAGATGATACCAGTGTTGTAAATTTAGTATTGTAATTTGTGATTTTTGTATCGATCTTTGTAACTTAAGAATTAAGGGACGGCATTAGAATTAACACTTACAAAAGTACAGTTGGTTTGTGTTTGTTGGAGGTTTTTGAGATATTCTTACAACAACAATATCCTTGTTTAGAATCTGTTGCATCTCATATGCACTCTATTAGTTTGATGTATATTGGTTTTGAAAAGTAATATACTAATAATTTTTCTGTGGTGTGCAATTTTGTTTTCTTTGTCTTTTTCTCTCTAGATATAAGGTGGCGAACTTCCTTTTTATCGTAATTTTCCATTTTTTATGGTAATTTTCCATTAGTTAACCATATCAGGAGAAGCACTAGAACATTAGTAAATAAGACTTACAAATCTGGAGCATGGCAAAGTTACATATACACTACAAATGACATAATTCCCTTCTGTAAAGATTTGTCATCATTACATAAACTTCACTTGATAGGCATTTTTTTATCACAATTTCATGTCGTAAAATAAATCGGGTGCGAGGATATCAAGATTTTACATGTAATTGCATTACCAAAAACATCCAATATGGCTTCATTTAATATGCTTCTTCCCACTGGTTGATAAAAATGGAAGAGAATTAAAGAATTCGTTGTTCTGCAATATTTTTTTCTCATTTTGGTATAAACGTCGGTTCCCGAACACAGTCTGATCATATTTTGCTACTCATCCATACCTCAAATCTTGTGTTTGTACATCTCTTGTGGTGATGGTTTTTTTTTGGTCACCTCGGAGGTTGTTACACAAATGTTTGATATCATTAGGCAGAAAGGTCCATTAAGGACTTTAATTGGACCACGAGTGGCCTTCCCATATGTTATCTCTGTTTACGTCTTCAATTATAACAATCTGTTTCCAAAGGTTGTTTTTTTTCAAAGAATACGTAGATTGCGTCATAGAACGTGAAAATGTTTACCATGACACACAAGTTTTACTTCATATCACATTTTTCACATAATCACGATTTTCAGCAAATCGGGACTTTAAGTAATTGGTACCATCTA
>APFE030856670.1:0-12323 GCA_000404065.3 Pinus taeda
AGGAGCACGTGGCAAGAGCTGGCTACGTTGGAGGAGGTGGGCCTTAGGGTTTGAGAAGGGCCAACACTATAAAGGTGAAGGGAGCCTCCTCATTTTGGTATTTGATTATGTGCATTTGAGCTAGTCACTTCGACTTAGAGCACACTAGCTGTTTAGCTAGTCTGCAGCACTGTTTAGTGCATTGAGTGTCTCCGTTCGGAGATCTCACCCTTAGCCCCGGAGGACTTCGAGTGCCTGCTCGGGTAAGGTAGTTCCATCAGTATTTTGCAGCAGTTTCATTGGTAGTTGGCAGGAGGATTGAGCACTGTGGATGACTGCACAGTCTTGAGAGGGATGACGCAATTCTTTCTGGCAGGAGTTCTGGATTGAGGGTTTGTGGAGGATTTGAGCTGGGAGATTGAGCAAGAGATCAGCTCTTGTATATTGGAGGATTCTGGCAGAGTTTCGGGCTGAGTTTTGGTGGATTCTATTCAGTGGCAGCGCAGAGCCTTGAGGGACAGCGTAGATCCCCAAGGGGGTGATTTTCGGGGGTCAGCTAGAAAAGCTTTCTAGGTTATTCTGGGTTTCTTGAGTAGAGTCTGATTCCAAAGTTTCAGCATTTTCTGAGGATGGGAACAACCCCAAATCCTCATTTGATCTCCAGCAGTAGCAGCAGCACGGCAGTTTCCCAGCAGCTTGGACGCAATTCAAAGAGAGGCCATTCCTTTACTGTTCTGAGTGTATTTCTTCACTTGCCTTGTGCAAGTTGAGGTGCCATCTTTCTGATCACCTCCTGTACTCATTCCATTACTCAATATAATAAAATGGCTTAGCATTTCTCTCTGCATTTCTTGAGTATCTTCTTATATTTCATGTTTACATTATTATATGTTGCACCACTGTTATTTTTATCACGTTGAGCTTCCCGGTTGCTATATCATTTGTACGTATTTGGTTAGAGTTTGCTTGGGTTTGAGGGATATCCCGGAATTGGGATACTACAAGTACGAAGAAGGAAGAAAGAGGATTCTTCTAGGTAATGTGAAGTTAGGGTTTCTTCTTGATCAACAAAAAGGACTGTCTTCTGGGATAGCGAAGTTTCTTCTAGGCAGTGCGAAGTTAGGGCAACAAAGTTTCTTCTGGGCAAGAAAAGAAGAGGTTTCTTCTAGGGCAGCAAGAGTAGGATTCTTCTGGGAGGTTGAAGAAAAGACCTAGAGACCAAGATTCTATAAGGGAAGTCGTAAAGGAGCAGTGAGAAGAATAGAGACCGAGTTTCTCTAGAAGGAGTCAAGCAGAACAATTCAAGATCAAGAAGAAAGGTGAGGAAAGGAAGAGGCAGAGCATCAAGGTCAGTGACAAGGTTCTTGAGAGGATACTAGAATTAAAGGTTTGTGTCATGGTCTTGGTACTTATCAATTGAAGATCTAGAAGAAGAATTTTGATCGGGTTTTCCTCTCAAGAGGTGAGAGATTTTGGCCCTGGCTGAGAAAGCCTAAATACTCTGTCACTTGTATTTTATTGTACACATTGGTAATTGTCTTGATGAGCATAACACATTAATAAGCTAACAAAGAGAAGACTATAAGTTAAGTAGTAAAAGTACATCACAAGCAATTATGAAGCAAAGAAATTGTTAATTTTGAATGCCCTAGATTTCTCAACATGGAATCCGAGCTAAGGTGTTGAAGATAAGAAGGGGCAGTCAAAACAAATAGACACACGAAAATTGAACTTCAAAGAAGGACCAAAGCAAGTCAAAGAACTCCAAGCAAAGGATCTAGATCTTCATCAAACTGAAGTGCTAGATCGAAGAATACTCCAAGCAAGAGTCTCGAAATTACCTTCAAGAAGGAAGCAAGAAGAAAGACTGAAAGCCTAGAAGCACTCCAGAAATCATACATCACCAAGGAGGTGGAAGCTCTTCAAATCTAAGGATGATTAGATCGAAAGTATCCTCTCTCTATTGAAGCAAAGATCTCATAGAAGGCAATCCTCCCTCACCGAAAGTTTTGAAGTAAGAAGCAGCAAGTTCATCATCAAGTTGAAGATTCAATCTTCACAAGTACTAATTATTATAATACAATCTAGTAAAAATGACTTCATGTTCCAAGGAGAACCAAAAGCTTGTTGGGATATCAAACTTCCTTGTATGGAAAAAAAGGATAGACATTGTCATCAAAGTAAATGGAGTCATTGATCATGTCCATGGGAAGGTCTTCAAGCCATCCGAAGAAAAAACATTATCGAATACATGGAAAGGGATCTCAAGGCTCAAAAGATTCTTAAGGAATCTATCAAAGATCCACTCATTTCATATGTAGCCAAGCTGGAGACATCTAAAGAAATATATGATACGCTGGGAGAACTCTTCTCTAGAAACATGATAGAAAAGATCATATCACTTAGAACTAATCTACATAAATTGAAGGTGTCAAATGTATGTAACAACCTAGGTAAATTTATTTTTCTGATGACAATTTCTATCCTATGAGGTTTTTAGTCTCACCGATTCATCGGCAGAGTTTTTCCCTCCAACCTCACCCCAAAGCTAAGCTAGATTTTGTCATTAGGATTTTAAATGAGTCCTAGTGTTATTTATCGAGTCTCTGTAAAAGTGATTTGGGAATAATTCTAACTATTTGGTTAGATTATTTTATTACAAGTCAATTAGTTTACTATATTGTATTTTGTGTTGCAGAAATGGATAATTATTGAGTGTCTATAATGAACGAGTGTTCCCCCTTCATGGGTTAGAATTGTAATATTTCATGTAAAAAAGTATTTAGTGCATGGTCCCTCATAGTTAGACACCATGGTTAAATATTAGAAGGTTGGAAAAATTAATAATCCCCTCATGAGTCAATTAATTAAAATTTCTAGCTAAAATAAATTAAAATGTTAAAGCCAAAAATTTAATTAATTTAAGTCCTAGGAAAAATTAAATTCTCCAACATTTAAAATTTGTGGGTTTTAAAGTTCCTAAGTTTTTGAGGTCTACGGCCAAGGGAATATTGAAAATTTCAAGATATTTTGAACCCTTGGGTAATAGTAGTTATGTCAAAGTCAACTTTTTGTAGCAATTAACTCAAAATAATCATTTTTGAGTTAATTAAAAGTGAAATTCGAATTTCCTCAAAAAGTATCTTTATTTCAATGGTGATGATTAAAAGATCATTTGATCTTCATCAACGACTGAGATTGCTTTGACGGGGATAGAGCCAACTAGCCGTTGGAGAATCTTCCTATAAATGAGAGGCTTCTCTCCATTATTTCATCGGATTTTCTTAATCATGTACTTGCTCTAAGAAAGCTCTTGTAACTTTTTTATGGTTAATAAAATGCAAAGACTTTGGAGTTTCAGATCGTGGTGTTCCTCTTTCAGATTTATGTGGTAATATTGTTCTTAATACTTGTTTTTATTTGCATTCGCTGGTTAATATCCTTTGAGGATTGATCTGTGTACAGGTATCTTCCACAAATTTCTGGGTTTTTTAGAATATCATTTTAATTTGATAGAAGTAGCAGGTATCTCTATTTCTTGATAATTTTATGATCATTTTTTAGATCTCTATTAATCTAACAAGCAAATTTAAGTGTGCAGAAGTTATCATTCAGAATTTGGGCATTTGGGGAAGTCCTCAGCTCGACCAACTGACTCTCAGTTTACAGAATCTAAAAGAATCCATTATCTTTTTAATTTCTGAAGCCATTTTATAGAATATTTTACTTGTAGGTTTTTCTTGGGCTTATGCCTCTTTAAATTTTCAAATTTATTTCTAAATATTATGCAGAAATTTGTTTAAATCTGGCTAATAGAGGGCTTTGATTTGCAGATCTGTTAGATCTGTAGGGTATTATTGTAGATTTGTAAATAACAAATTTCTAATTCATTAGCGTGCTGGGTATTTCAAATTTGTATATACATGCTTTGGGGTTTTATGTCTTTTATTTGTGCAGGAAAAAAATCTGAAAATTGCAAGTAATTTTTGTGGATTTCGGAGAGAGATCTGAGCCCCAGAGGGCATCTCCATTTTGTTTGTAGGTTGAGGAGAAATTTCAGAAGGATCATGGGAAATTTTTTTTTAGGGCCTTGAGGCCCAGCGCTGGCCATCTCCAGCCTCATTCTCGGCCTCTATCATTCCACCCTCGAGCCTCTCATATTTGAAGCCTTCTTCACCATAATTTTATCACTAAATTTTATGATCATTTTTTAGATCTCTATTAATCTAACAAGCAGATTTAAGTGTGCAGAAGTTATCATTCAGAATTTGAGCATTTGGGGAAGTCCTCGATTGGACCAACTAACTCTCAGTTTACAGAATCTAAAATAATCCATTATCTTTTTAATTTCTGAAGTCATTTTATAGAATATTTTACTTGTAGGTTTTTTCTTGGGCTTGTGCCTCTTTAAAATTTCAAATTTATTTCTAAATATTATGCAGAAATTCGTTTAAATATGGCTAATAGAGGGATTTGATCTGCAGATCTGTTAGATCTGTAGAATATCATTGTAGATTTGTAAATAATAAATTTCTAATTCATTGGCGTGTTGGGTATTTCATATTTTTGTATATACATGCTTTGGGGTTTTATGTCTTTTATTTGTGCAGGAAAAAATATGAAAATTGCAGGTAATTTTTGTGGATTCTAAAGAGATATCTGAGCCCCAGAGGGCATCTCCAATTTGTTTGCAGGTTGAGGAGAAATTTCAGAAGGATCGTGGCCAAATTTTTTTTAGGGCCTTGAGGCCCAGCACTGGCCATCTCCAGCCTCATTCTTGGCCTCTATCATTCCACCCTCAGGTCTCTCATATTTGAATTCGTCTTCACCATAATTTTATCACTAAATTTTTTCTAAATTTTTCCTAAAATTTCCCAAAAAAAAACAATTAACAATTTTTTCTCAAAATTTTCTGAGTTTAGCATTTGCATTGGAGATTTTCAGTGACTTGGGCCATCTTCAAGTGTCTTCAAGCCCCTAGGGGCTGACTAGTGCACATGTTCTAAACCCTTACCTTTTTTATTGATATAATTGAAAGCAAGATTAATACTGACATAAGAATTTTGTTCTCTGAAATTTGGCAGCAAATTAGTTTGCATCTTTCACTGCATTACATTTCAGAAATATAATTACTTTCAGAAACTTTTGCATTCTATTTTCTGAACATTATTTCACTACTTTTTTTAGTAATTTTCTGAGTTTTTAGATCAAAAACATCAATAGATCAGAAAGAAGTAAACTCAGAATGTTTCTGAATTCAGCAACAGAGTATTTACAAAAAGAAAAACTCCTGCTTGATATAAGTTTACCCCTTTTACAAATCATGTAGACTATTTACAAAAAAAGTATACTTTGACTAATCATGGTCAAAAGAGTTCTCTCCTACATTATTTTACCGTTTTTTGGGTTTGAGGGACTAAATTTATGAAAAAGGACATTTAAGAGTTTAGTTATGTTTTTCTCCTAACTCCCTAAATATGAAAAAACACCGAGCTTTACTTTCTCTGGGCTCGTTAAAACTTTGCGTTGAAAGAATTGAACGAGTTTCTTTTCGTGTCTCTTTCAAACTCTTTAAATACGAAAACGACATTGAGTTACCCCTTCAATGGACTTGTTAAACATAAACAGTGTAGGACTCGTCAATCATGAAGAAACCGAACCACTCCTTCCTAGGGTTCGTTAAAAATACTCCGAAGGACTCATCAGAAGGATGAGCTTACATGACAAGCATATGTTATCCTCCTCAAGCTTGCTCAAAAATAAAGAGGTACTTGCCAGTAATGGTGGGAAAAAATTGGAAAGAAACATTTGCTTTTGTATTATTAGATTGCAGTATGTCGCTCTTGAACATGGCACTCCATCACTTTTGTGTCTAGATTGGGAAATTCATTTGCCTCTCAATTGACCACACCTTATTGAAAGTCTTGAAATCAGTTTTGGGCCTTATGTATGATTCAAATGCTTCTACGTCAAAATGTTGTGTCGCCAATATGTTCAAGAGAAGTTCAACCTCAGTGAAAATTACATTGCAATTCATAGCCCTCAATCGCATCGGCCATCCCTGAGTCAATCCTGAATCACTCCAAATTTTTTTTTCAAAACTTGACATGAGTTTCGTGTAGTAACCCTCCTGCAATGGGTCGCTTCCTATCGACTTCAGATCATTATCTAGGAAGTTGACTTAGAAACCTCCTTTAGTACCTTGAATTTTGCATGCTTTAATGGCAATTTTCTCGCCTTCGACAATAGGTTCTCATCATTGACCTTTGATCGAATGATTCTATGAGTGTTCGACTTCAAAACATTTAATCGCACTTCATAGATTGTACTGGAGTACCTTGAGAACCATTGTCATTATTGGTGGTTTCTCTCTCACCTGTTAACGATTCACATCATTGACTAGTAATCATGTGGTTTCTACCATATTTGACTTTAAAACATTCATTTGCATGGTTAGATTTGTACTATGGATCGATAGAGATGAAGACCAAGAACCTGGATCTAGTTTCATCCATCCAGACTCTGTGGAGTTTTTAGATATTCATGATTGTAAAGATGGATCCATATTTGATGGCTATGTCCATATTGTGTCTATTCATAACATGAATCTTTGTACATTTCCACACTGATTCTTTGAGATACTTTTTCTCTAAGTATGGGAATGCCTACCTCAGTGATGATTATGAGAAGATATTGTATTGTAACCCTTGATTGTTTCAGGTCTCCAACCATGGTCTCTAATCTGAACTTTGACATGATAAATCATTTCAGTCCTCAAACATCTTTTTTGAATTTGCACTTTAGGGGGCAATCTGTTACACGTCATTTTGTCACCATTAGGAAAAATGACCGCCAATCTGGATCTTGTTGATTTTGGGTAGCATCGGATGTGCTCTAGCCATGAAAATTGGTGGAGAGGCTAAAGCACATGAGATCTCCAAGACCCATAAATCGTTTGGAGAAATTCCATCCAGATGAAGAAATATTAAAATAATTAATATTTTTAATGGAGTTCATAAGTCTAAACTTAGGAAAATTAAAATATTAATGTGTATTAATATAAAATGGGTGAGAAAGTTCTAAGAGACGAGGATCAAGCCAGTTCTAATCTTAGCCGTTGATTAGGGACTTAATCTCGGTCGTTCAATTGCCAACAGGAAAAGTATAAGAGGAGGCTTGAGGGTCAGTTGGAGATACACCAAATAGATCAGTGAGTTCGATTTTCTGGGTCGAGGTTTGTTGAGAGAATCGAACCAGTGATCTGTTGCAACGAGGGGCAGTTCGGCAGGAAGTCGAGAATACATAGCAGAGAGGCAAAGAGAGTGTTGGAGAGACAACGCAAAGGCAGCCTGGGCTGAGGCAGAGGCTTGGAGGGCTAGCACTGAGGACGCAAGAGGTTGAGAAGCTGACGTTGGCAGACGCAAAGGTTAGCAGAGCTAACGCACAGTATAAATAGTTGCACTGAGGAATTTTTGTGGGCAGACTGAGAGCTGAGAGGCAGACGCAGAGCCGTACAGGGTGATGCAGTTCCAAAGCAGTGCTTGGAGCAACTTTTGCTGTCCAGCTGAGGAACAATCGAAGTTACTGTGGGGCTCATCATCAGGTTGCTAATCAGCCGGAATATCTGTCTCCGAAGAGAGTTACCACTGCCAAGGACATTCTCTGTTGGGTGAGCCATTTCTGGTGCCCTAGTTGTATTCAGAAAACTGCATAATAATAAAACCCTCATCTGCTACACTATTTTCCCACATTGGGTTTTTCCGAGGACGATTATCCAAAAATAACGGTGTCCCTTATGTTATCTCAGTTATTTTAGTTGTTGATCTGTATATGTTTAAAGGTTGCATTTGTGTTTATTTCGATGTTTATCGATAAATAACTTGTTAATGTAAAAGAACAAGAAGGAGATAATAAACCAGATAATGCAGTAGGGAGAATTAGAAATTTCCACAGATCTCTCGCTCTCTGATGAAGTGTTCCAAACATTCCCCTGCAATGTTAGAAGTAAAGCAATCCCAAAGACAACAAGAATCCTGGATTACAATGCTCAAAAACCTATTTTTAAGCACTTGCGCAGTTCCCTAGCCAGAATCAGCATAACCACAGTTTTTACCATTATGGCCTGCACAAATCTACGCTATGTCTTCCATTATAAACTGCACAAATCTCTTAACGTAAGTAAAAAAAAAGTGATTTCTAGAAGCCTTGTTGGAGGAATATTTCCCAACTGAAAGCCTTGAGCTTCTACATACTTAGGCCTCATCCCTCTCTTCATGGAGCAAACTTCCTCCCTTTGTGGAACCCTAATCCCTCCTTTTGAGAATCTCAAACCTCTGCCTCTTGGCCTAGAAATTCAACACGAAATAGAGAGCTAGGGGGTACTTCCGAATGTAAATTTATGTTGCTGGAATAGGGCTGGAAAGCTTGTCACCTAAGGGAAGGATTGGAGACTATTGGGAGGAGGTTTACATCATCAAGGCAAGGTTGTATTGCTCCTCCTTTTCAATATTAATACAAATGAGTGTTTCTTTCCCACTATATTGTTCAATGGAACTGATGTATTGTGTATTTACTTCCATTTTTCCATTGATAATGATATTAGGTACTAGTTTCCCTCATCACTAGTATGGGTTTTATTGAGTCATTTATTTATCATATGCCTCTGATCCTTTGCTATTATTATGTTTGCAGGTATGGATTTTGAGCATTGAGGAGTTGCATCAAACTATAGTGAGGATCTTCATTAGGCATTTCGTTTGAAAGGTATGGATCTCATATTCCAGCGTTCTTGCTTATGATTCAACAAGAATGAACTCAGGGAAAGATTTACTAGTTTGTTTTTTTGTTACTAGATCTCTTTAGAGTCTAAGGAGATCACTCTTGTCCGCAAGAGAGATTTGTCTGCATAACAACATGAAAGGGATCAATCATATGTTGACTTAATGTTCTTATACCAAAGCATATGTCATTTAGCAAAAACATCAAAGCACCAATGAGTTGTCTATACTCTGTGGGATTTTCTAGACTAGGTCCTACAGCTTTGCCACATAATTTTTTAAAGTTCATTTCCATAGTAGTATGCATGGGCTTACATTCTACCATAACAAATCTTTCAAGAAGCTTAACAACATATTTTCTTTGAGAAAGATAAATTTCACCATGTCTTTGCCATACCTCTAGACCCAGAAAGTAATGCATCAAACCAAAGTATTTCATTTCAAATTCAGAAGCTAACTTCCTCTTACAGTGGAGGAGAAGAGGTTGTCCTCCTGTCAAGAATAAATCATCAACATACAATACCAAAATCAAAGGTATACCTTGGACTGTCTTGAAGTAGAGGTTTGGGTTTGCACTGCTCCTTATGAAACCAAGCTTTATCGAGTAGCTATCAATGTGAACATATCAAGCTCTTGGAGCTTGCTTCAACCCATATAAGGTTTTCTTCAGTCTGCATACATGAGTTTCCCTGTCATGCTCTTTAAAGCCTTGTGGTTGTTCCACAAATACCTTTCCCTTGAGGAAGCCATGCAAGAAAACAGTGTTCACGTCCATTTGGTGAAGAGTCCATCCCTGGCTAGCAACTAAGGAAATAACAGATCAAATAGTAGTATATTGAGCTACAGGTGCAAAAAATCTCATCATAATATATTCCCTCTTTCT
The DNA here is from genome assembly GCA_000404065.3 of Pinus taeda. NCBI lineage: Eukaryota > Viridiplantae > Streptophyta > Pinopsida > Pinales > Pinaceae > Pinus > Pinus taeda. The sequence continues at coordinate 9,640 of APFE030856670.1, forward strand.
GAGAGAAACCTCTAGCTACAAATCTAGCCTTATATTTTTCAATACTACCATCTACACCATGTTTAATCATAAACAACCATTTGAAAGAGACAATATATTTACCTTGAGGACTAGAAACCACTTCCGAGACATCATTTTGGGTGTTGGACTCGTATTATTCAATCATGGCATCTTTCTACACTTGTTCTTTTGCAGCTTCTTCAAAGGTGCATGGTTTTGCCTTAATGATGTTTCTCATGGCAGCAATATACCCTTGAAATTGACTTGGCTTCTTATTTTCACTGAATGTTCCTCTTGGGCAGCATGTTGTTCAGAATCTTGCAAGGTATCTCGCAACCATAGTGGTCTCTTTCTTGTAGGAGGATCATGATGTGGAGGATCTAGAGGATCCATGGAACCCATTGGATTATCAGCAAGCTCATTCTCAAGTTTTAGTTCAAACTCAGACGCAGGCTCTTTTTCATTAACAACTTGTCTTTCAATAATGGCAGAAGGAGGAGAGTCTCTTGCTTTTCTAAGAGCTACATCTTCATCAAATGTTACGTCTTTGCTAAACTCTATAGTTCTCTGACTAGGTACATAAATTCTATAAGCTTTTGAATTATCACAATAACCAACAAAGGTACCTTTCTTACCTGAAGCTTCCAGTTTGTTCCTTTTCTCTTTTGGCACAAGGAAGTACACAAGACAGCCAAAGATTCTCAAATAACTCACCTCAGGTCTTTTACCAGTGAAGACTTCTTTAGGAGTCGTATTGTCTAAGGCCTGATGAGGAGTTCCGTTTTGCACATAAATATTAGTATTTGCAGCTTCTCCCCACATAAACTTTGGTAGCTTTTGATAATGCAACATGGCTTTGATTGCTTCCATAATGGTTTTATTCTTCCTCTCAACCACACCATTTTGTTGTGGATTGTACGACACAGTGGTTTATTTCTTTATTCTGACATCTTTGCAATGATCATTAAAATCGTTGGAGGTGAACTCTCCCCCATTAACAGATCTGAAAGCTTTGATCACTTTTCCAGTTTGCTTTTCAATCAGATCCTTGAAATCTCTGAACATGTCCAATGCTTTCCCTTTCCTTTTCAAAAATGTTGACACCTAATCCTCTGCGATTGGGTGAATTTGGAATGTGAACAGTCATCAAGAAGATGAACTGAGTAGTCACATTCTTTGTATATAACAATAGCTACCTAACGAAATAAATTGTATCAGTTTTCTGCCAAACTGGAGTTACTCCTGGCCTGACATGGTATCAGAGCCAGCTCCCTGTTTACCCTTTATGTCTTTGTAACTCCTGATCTGCTCCATTGCTCTCTGCCACACCTGTGCTACCTTGACATATTCTATTTATGATTTTTGCATACGCTCAGACCCCAAACCGTTTCATATTCCCTGACCCCTGACACCTCTGTCCATAACGCGCTGCTCTTCAGCGCTTACAGTCTGCCGAAATCATTTGTTCACACTCGGTCTCATTTCTTTGAAGTGTCTGTCAGTTATATGCCTCATGTTGCTCAATTTATGAAACTTTCTTCATATCGTTTGGCTCTCGTTGTTCAATATCTGAAACATTTTTAGTATCTTCAGAGTCAAGTTCGGCCTCGAACTGAGACAACTCCTCCCACGATCTTCTTTTATCAGAATTATCAACCTTCCCTTTCATTTGATAAAAGACGTTACCTGTAAGCTGCTTCATGTAAAAAAGAAAAACTTTGAAACTGATACGATGCCTGTAGTCTGTGGGTTTATATGTGCGCTGTGGGTTTATAAGTGCGCTGAAGCAGTTGTGTTCTGTTTCCTCGAGGTGAAGGTTATATATTGACTCCAATGTTTTCGAGTTCTAGAGATACGAAGCTCGACGGCTTCTTTCTTTATTTCTCTAAGGCTGCGTCTTGCTTGTAACTCTGTGTTTAAATCATTTGACGGGGAGGCGTGAAGCTTGTGAATCCTGTGCAGTTTTAGCTATTGTATCTGAGGCCAGAACCCTCAGAGGTATGAAAGAGTTTTCAGTAGACAAGTAAATCTGTATCCCATCTGACAGAAATCCATGCCATTGCCAGTTTTGTGGATTTATCATAAATTAGTAAGGAGGAGCCTACGCTTACTTTGTACAGCTTTGTCGTTAGCAGTGACGGTATATATTGACCAGCACATATATATTGAATAGTTTGTAGATATTTGAATGCGTTGAATAGAATATGAACTGAATTTGTAAAATGGAATATGGTGGATGTATTATATGAGGATCCTTTTATAAACATTGGAGGAATTTGAAGAAATATAGTACATAAAAGTATTTGAAACCTTTTTGCCCTTTTGAGTACAATTTCATTGTATATCAACAGAAGTATTTTTTTTCTATCAGCAGAAGTTTTTTACAGAATGCATTCAATCATCTCTATCGTAGGAATAGTTCTCACTGGCAAGGAGAACTATCCTGATTGGTCCCGGATGATACAACACACCCTCATTTTCAATGAGTTGTGGAAAGGAGTGTGTGTCGGAGAAGGAGACAGTGACCCAGAAAAGCCTACCTCAGACAAAGAGCTCGCCATTTGAGAAAACAAGAACAACAAAGCTTATGCATTAATCGCAGCATCTGTAAATAAAGAGGTGAGTCGCCATATTTCATCATATTCAATTGCCTTTGAAGCTTTACAAAAGCTGAAAGAACTCTA